>ML210318.1:6530-66490 GCA_004369085.1 Coprinopsis marcescibilis
AACTTCTTGTATCGCAACGAAAAGTTTGATCCAGACGAGCCATGGCGGGGTCTACTTAGAGGGGAGCTCATTGTCAAGGTACTCTTACATGCTTTCATCTGATTATTCTTCGTCTTACAATGTTCTCTCCAGGCCTATAAGCACATCTTTACATCACCCAGTTCAGTCGGCATCGAACCAAAGGCTACCCGCTCTGGTAACGCCCGCATCCACGGAATGAGCTCGGTCACTCGAGCATCCGTTGCCTATGTTGCAACTCAAGTGAAACTTTTCCCCTGAGTCTATTCACAAAGCTAATGGTGTATGTTCAGGTACGCTTTGCCCTTTGCGACACCAATGTTTTCTCCCAAACCGATAAGGAGACAGATTCAGAGACGTTTTACGTGTCGCTGTTGGAACTTTTGGAGGATCCCGAAGAACAGGGAGAGGTAAAGGAACTACTATTGTGGTGGAACAGGTGAGCGTCAGTTCTTAGCATCACGTCTATCTCTTTTACCTTCCTCCAGGCAGATCTTTCCTTCTTTCTCGACTGTCAAGCGCATCGCACCCAGCAACACCGCGCTTGCTAAGATCAAGGAGAAGAGGGCCATTCTCAAGAGGCAGGCCGCTCTCGGACAGCGGGATTTGAATTGCCAGGGTCCTTCCGATGACGCTGATTCCTAGATTATTTTCTGTACTGTCCCTGCCTATTGTTTACCATCAAGTTGCCGGTTTTGATGTACCCACCATACTACTTTTTATCCATGCCATTGCGTTCTGATTCCATCAACTGGAAGTAATTTTTGGGACCCTGGGCGCCGTCCCTCATAGGGATAGATATCTAATGTTGTCGCCGTCCCAGACATATCTATGCAGAAGTTGCAGTCAGAGGTTCCTTTGTGGCACCGGCGACCTGGGCCTGTATTTGTGTGACATGTGCAGCACCACTTCCGGTCTGCTTCACCTTGCACACCATCAGCATTACGGTAGTGCTTATGATTGAGTAACACCCCTACTATGTGGCCAAGAATTTGCCAAGCAGTCGGGGGTACAATCTTTCCATACTTGGTCGCCACTATAACTGTGAGCAAAGTGTTCAGTGACCTACAATCAAAATCGTTTTGTGGAAAAGCGTGATGGACACCAACACTATCGTGAATTGCAATTGCAGGTAGATCCGGATTAGTTCACAACCGTTATCAACGCGGTATTGTTGATCATTTCACCAACCACAGCCATTCTTCTGCACATTGTTGACGTTGTTGGACTCTCAATTTTGACTGCCTTTGCGCCTGCCACAAAGTATACTGTCACAGTTCTTTAGTTATCAAGGACCTTCCAATAATTACATACATTTTGCATTTGATACGAACTTATACTCCAATGCAGCGGTTTACGCAGCATTATCGTATTAGGTTCAAACACACGATGTAGGGAACGCTGCAAAGATCTACGGATCGTCAGACTTCGAGTTTGATCCCAGCGCAGAAGTTCCGAATGATCCTGACTGGGAGTGCCTTGTCGACAAAACGCTCATTCGCAAGGAAACGTCAACGAACAATCGAGAGAACAACTGGTGTTTTTGCGAATTTCGGAACCTTCCAGACGGAGAGCACACAGTCAAGCTCAACGTCAGGTCACGGTCAAGACCATTCTGGTTCGACAAGCTCTACTATAGACCTTCAGTCCAAGTCGAAGGACAACAAGTGCTTGTCACCCGCGACGATACGGATGTCAGCTACTCAGATGGCGGGTCGTGGCAGCCTCTGGACAACAATGCATATTATGCAGACTCTCAAGGAGACAATGTGACATTTCCCTTCATTGGTAAGAATTACTTGCTTGCCTTTCTTATGGGCTGAGTCGGTTAACAGCTATAAACTACAGGCTCTGGCCTCGTTCTATGGTCAGTGCTCCCCACAAACTTCCCATCAAGGGTGGGGAAAGGTAGCTACGTCCTCGACGGAGGTGAAATAACGCGATTTACGATCCCTCGTCCGCGGCACAACGAAACCGAGTACAATTTCAAGCTATTCGAAACGCCTACCCTGCCTCATGGACCACACACAATTACCGTGCGGTACGAGAGCCCTCAAAACTCAGGGTTTGCGCCGCTTTCCATCGCCTCTTTTCTCATAAGAAACGGAACCAACCGAAGGGCTCCAGGCTTAGGCTCAAGCCCACGGCCAAATCATTGGGCTTACCAGGACGCTTCGCAGGGCGCTCGCAATGGGATGGAACCAGCGGCAGTTGCAGGCATGGTCCTTGGCGTTGTGGCTCTGCTGCTCGCTACAGCCGGGAGTGTGTATTACATCCACAGGCGCAGGCATTACAAGGGCTTGGTCGATTCGGGGGATGATGGGTTCGATGAGAATGTTCCGAGGCCGTACCATATGACACGGCAATCATACCTCAGAACGGTGCCAGAGGCGAGTCGGGGGCACCTCGTTGAGTCGGACAAACAGGTCAAGTTGTTGGCTCCTGGAGCTGTGTATGGAGAGCACAGACCCATGTCACAATACTCGGTGGCGACTTCATTTAAGGCTTCACCTCGCCCACAGACAGTTGCCTTTCCCGCCACCATCTCTGGGTCCTCGACGTTGCTTCCACTTCAGGATAGCACATCAACTCTGCAAGCTCCTCCGAGTGCGTCGTCAGAGTCTGCGCCGGTGGTTTATAGACAGCGAACTCCTATAGAGTTGATTGTGGACCATCGGGATAGCGGGGTGAGGCTGGACATGATTGGCCAGTTATCTATGGTGGAGAATCCTCCCGCAAACACTCCGGATTAACGGACACGGACCGTTGGAGTGTGTGCAGTTGGGAAGGACGCCGCTGTTCGCGTATTGCTTGAGCTCGTTTGACTGGTGTACATTGCACGACGGTTCCATTGTGTGTTTATTTATATTGAAGTGGTAGGTAAACAAGACATACCATGTGCATTGCCTGGGGCGCTCCAGTTTTGGACTTTTTTCTTTCTGACATGCCGCATCAGCGGGGAAGTGGACAGATCATGTCAGAAATGTGTGCTCGATACTACGTTGCGTAGTTTACAAACTTGATTTTTACTTGTGGACGCTCATCTTAGCATATTGTTTGTATCATTTAATCGAAACTTATCCGTTGCCATTCCTTTCTTTGTCGCCTTTCATGTTGCCAAATGGGTTCTTGCCGGAGATGGCAATGGTCCACATTAAATATTGAATATTGAATTCTGCCTCAGATCTCTGTTGGTAGTAAGTACTCAACGAAGATCGTTCTAATCTTATCTGATACGGGCCCATCAAAATTGATGACTGTGAGTCTAAAGAACGCGCCTGTTCCTTGACCTTGACCATCGCGTTTACCTACTGCCAATCCAACTGATTCCAACATGTCTGGCTTCTTGAATGTCTGGGTCAAATCTCCCGATACCCATTCAGAACGAAGAATCGACCCACACCTAACTGTTGAGCAGCTCAAGGTGCGATAGATTACTTGCATCTCGTTAGTCTCGATCATGGATTGCAGCCATTTACAGGGGAAACTTGAACCAATAACCGGCATCTCAGCTTCGAACCAGATTATCACCTTGCTGCAGTCTGAATCGGATCCAACAGTTATTGCTGCCTTCGACGACGACTCGAAGAAACTCGGTTATTATGGATTAAGGGATTGGCAAGTGATCAAGGTGCGGGAGTGCGATCTTGTGAGCCTGGGGACTCCTGACAATTTCTACAGGTTGACGACGCAAACCCTGCAGCATCGTTCACTGGACAACTGAATGACTATTCGCAAGTGGAAAAGTTCGAGCTTTCAGAGCGAGAATATGCTTCACGAAATGGTACTCCCCATCCCCTGCGTATAGACTTGAAAAACTAATCCGTGTCAGATACCGTTCTTGCCTTCAAACAACGAAATAAGATAGGTCGCTTCTCCGAAAAGTCAGAAGAACAGGAGCTTGAAGAGCCGCCGGTCGATATCACTGCCGGATCGCGATGCGAAGTTGAATCATCGGAGTCAGGACTGAACAAGCGCGGTACTGTGCGTTTCGTCGGACCAACCAAGTTTGGCAAGGGTACCTGGGTCGGCATCGAGTATGACGAACCGTTCGGTAAAAATGATGGCTCGTACGTGTCAATTGTTCTTCATGACCAGTCCAGCTTATTGATGAACTGACTCATCTAGCGTTCAAGGCGAGCGCTATTTTTCGTGTCGACCCCTATATGGAGCATTTGTGAAGCCAGAAAGGGTAAAAGTTGGGGATTATCCTATGCTTGAACTTGATTTTGATGAGGATGAAGAGATCTAAGAAACAATAGTAGAGCGCAGAACTAATAAATGAACGGTATGAACGGTGATAGAGGCTTCAGAAACTGGGAGAAGACGCCAGAAGGTACAGCCACACACGTGGGGTAAATGAGTTTGGCCGTGTTGGGACATGATTCACACGACGCGCGGCCTGCCTTGACTTGGTCGCCAATAAATCAGCCTTGTCTACTTCTCTGTTCTCCACTACCATCTTCATATCCTTTACAACCTCGACAATATGGCTGATCCCAGCGGTGCACCCCCTCAGCCCGGCCCAGATGATGTATCGACCGCTATTCTGCGCCCAAAGAAGTCGTATGTATCGCGTCGTGGTCGCAAGATTAATGAAAGGGCACTAATCACAATCATTTTAGTCCCAATCGTCTCATCGTAGACGAATCGACCACCGATGACAATTCTGGTATGCACTATTCTGTTTGCTCAGATTCCGTAGCTGACCCTCTCTGCAGTTGCAACCCTCAACCCCAACACGATGGAAACCCTGGGTCTGTTCCGTGGTGATACCGTCATCATTCGGTACGCCAAGGTCATTCTTCTTTGAAATCACGCATTGAATTTGAGAATAGCGGCAAGAAGCGAAAGGACACCGTCCTCATCTGCCTGAGCGATGATAATGTCGAAGAGGGGCGCATCCAGATGAACAAAGTGGCGCGTCACAACTTGCGTGTCAAGCTCGGAGACCTTGTCAACGTCCACGGCTGCCCCGATATTAAGTACGGAAAGCGAGTGCACATTCTGCCGTTCGACGACTCTGTGGAAGGTCTCAGTGGAAACATCTTCGATGTTTACCTCAAGCCTTATTTCTTGGAAGGTGTGTATACAAGCGCGTGGTTCTCGAAACGAAGATTAACAGCCCTTTACAGCATATCGCCCAGTCCGAAAAGGCGATACTTTCCTCGTTCGAGGTGGTATGCGTACAGTGGAATTCAAGGTCGTCGAGACAGACCCCGCCGAATACTGCATTGTCGCACAAGAAACTGTCATCCATACCGAGGGTGACCCAGTCAAGCGTGAAGAAGAGGAATCAAATCTTGCCGAAGTTGGTTACGACGACATCGGGGGATGCAGAAAGCAAATGGCCCAAATCCGTGAACTGGTCGAATTGCCCCTGCGCCACCCTCAATTATTCAAGTCCATTGGTATCAAACCGCCCCGTGGTATCCTCATGTACGGTCCTCCTGGTACCGGTAAAACCCTTATGGCCCGTGCAGTGGCAAACGAAACTGGCGCCTTCTTCTTCCTGATTAATGGTCCCGAAATTATGAGCAAGATGGCTGGAGAGAGTGAAAGCAATCTGCGCAAAGCTTTCGAAGAGGCCGAGAAGAACTCGCCCGCTATTATCTTCATCGACGAAATCGATTCTATCGCACCCAAACGTGAGAAGACCAACGGAGAAGTCGAACGACGTGTCGTCTCTCAACTGCTTACCTTGATGGATGGCATCAAGGCTCGCTCGAACGTTGTCGTTATGGCCGCCACCAACAGGCCCAACTCCATCGACCCCGCCCTCCGACGATTCGGTCGATTCGATCGTGAGGTCGACATTGGCATTCCCGATCCTACTGGTCGTCTCGAAATTCTCCGCATTCACACCAAGAACATGAAGCTCGGTGAAGATGTTGATCTTGAGCAGGTTTGTGCTAGGCTTTTATCGCAATTAGTTTGACCACTCACCCTGTCCGTTAGATTGCCGGTGACACTCACGGTTATGTCGGTTCCGATATCGCTGCCCTTTGCTCTGAGGCTGCAATGCAACAAATTCGCGAGAAGATGGACCTTATCGATCTCGACGAGGATACGATCGACGCAGAGGTCCTCGACTCCCTTGGTGTCACCATGGACAACTTCCGATTTGCCCTCGGTACTTCCAACCCATCTGCCCTTCGCGAAACCGTGGTGGAAGTTCCTACTGTCACCTGGGACGACATTGGTGGTCTCGAGAAGGTCAAGTTGGAGTTGCAAGAAACCGTGCAATACCCCGTCGACCACCCAGAGAAGTTCCTCAAGTACGGCATGTCCCCATCAAAGGGTGTCCTGTTCTATGGTCCTCCTGGTACTGGTAAGACTCTGTTGGCGAAGGCAATTGCCAACGAGTGCAAAGCCAATTTTATCAGCATCAAGGTATGTTGGGGGTTTCGGGCGTTAATTTCTCGACTCGATCTAATTATTCTGAACAGGGTCCTGAACTCCTCACTATGTGGTTTGGTGAATCCGAAGCCAACGTCCGGGATGTCTTCGACAAGGCCCGTGCTGCCGCCCCTTGCGTCATGTTCTTCGACGAGTTGGACTCCATTGCCAAGGCTCGAGGTGGAGGCTCGGGTGACGGCGGAGGAGCTGGTGACCGTGTTCTCAACCAAATCCTCACCGAGATGGACGGTATGAACGCCAAGAAGAACGTGTTCATCATCGGTGCTACCAACAGGCCCGATCAAATCGACTCTGCCCTACTCCGTCCTGGTCGTCTCGACCAACTTATCTACATTCCCTTGCCCGACGAACCCTCCCGATTGTCCATTCTCAAGGCCGCCCTCAAGAAGTCTCCTCTCGCTCCCGAAGTTGATCTCAGTTTCTTGTCCAAGAACACACACGGATTCTCCGGTGCCGATCTTACAGAAATTTGTCAGCGTGCTGCCAAGTTGGCTATCCGTGCATCCATCGAATCTGATATTCGCAAGGCACGAGAGCAGAAGGCTCGCGAAGAAGCTGGCGACGTCAAGATGGAGGAAGATGTCGAGGAAGAGGACCCTGTTCCCCAAATCACCAAGTAAGTTTCTCTCTCTGAGTCAACCTGTATGGTTTGTCTTTGGTGCTGACTATTGTTCTCAGGGAGCACTTCGAAGAAGCTATGCAATATGCTCGTCGCTCGGTCAACGATGCGGATATTCGTCGCTACGAGATGTTCTCGCAGAACCTGCAGCAATCGCGTGGCTTCGGCAACAACTTCAAGTTCCCTGAGTCTGATGGCGCTGCATCGGGTTCTGCCCCCACTGCAGCTGCAAACACTGGCTTTGGGGAAGACGCTGACGACGACTTGTACGCATAGATTTTTCACTATCCGATCCCATTTCACATTCTCTTGTACCACATGTAACGTAATAACAGACCGCATCGCTCGCATATATACACAAACGATTTCTTTTCTCTCTTGACTGCTACTATGACGTGTTCTGAGCGTGGACAGTCGGAGTTGAGATAACAACATCGTAGGAATCGCGATTCCTTGTGAAAGTCATTCTGCCGCAAAGGCGATGAAGGCGTTGTAGAAAATAGCGGAGCCATGCGGCTTGAAATAGAGTTCACGTGCTTGTGAACCACCGACGCGGCGGGCGGCGTGCATCCGCTAGGCTCATTCCTCGAACAGCCTCCCTATCATTCCTCTCACTTTGTGCGTTGTGCTACTGAAGCAGCATCATTTGCTCTCGCTTTCTACGTCCTGGACGACGTAACCGGCCGCTCGCAGACAAAATCCTCGTTATCTGGGGTTAGTTTCTACGGTGCTTGTGGAGTACGGACGTAACCGCCATGTCTGGGAGTGCAGTCAGCTCTGGAAGGCCCGGGTCAGGGGAGGATAAAGCGAACGCCGTAGAAGGCAACGGAAATGGTGTGGGCGAAGCTGAGCGAAACTCCGCGATGTTGAAAGAAAAGAGGCCCGGGCTTCCAAAGACGTTATCGGCTGCAACGCTAAAGGACCGGTTGACCAAGTTAGCGGGTGCACCGCTGGGCGTGTCGAATAGCGTGGCCAAGCTGCAGGCTAGTGTCGAGTGCGTAAAGCTCCACTCCGTCTAAGAGTACACAGCTAACTATCGAATCCATGTGGCGCTCAGCTTTGTTCCGGCACAGATTCCTCGGAGGAGGAGGCTGCAAACGATATCTGTTGCGACATGGTCGACTATGATCATTATTACCACTTTTACTTGGTTCTTCCTCTGGTGAGTCAATTACTCTCGAGAGTATATTGCCCGGGAACGCGACTCATACGGTCGTATTCGCGATATTGACGTCTGGAATGATGTCTCCCCTGTCTCCTGTAGTTCCTTCCCTCCACTATGGCCGTTCTTGCTCCTGTATTATGTTTGGGCACGCTGGATCGATAATAGTCCAAATCAAGGCGGACGTCGAACCCGATGGGTCATGAACCTGAGTTTCTTCAAGTACTTCTCAGAGTACTACCCTGTGCAGTGCGTATCATCAGGGTTGATTGCTTTGGAGGTGTTGGGTCGGATTGACTGATTATTGCACTGCCTTCTTTGGCTGTTAGGTTGCTGAAGGAGGCAGACCTTCCTCCTGATAGACCTTACCTTTTTGGCTACCACCCCCATGGTATGTTGGTTGCTCTGTATCTGCTGTTGTATCATTTGCACCAAGCTGATGCTTTGGATAACAGGAATCATTGGAACGTAAGTTCTTTCGTTCTCGGGACGATGGTTCTGTAGATTGATAGTATGCGAATGTATAGCGGTGCATTCGTCACATTTGCAACACAGGGTAAGGCAACATCATGCTCTTATTCTCTATGAAGCGACTGACCTCACCATGCACATCATCTAGCTTCTGGGTTTGCCGAAGCCTATCCCGGAATTAATCCACGACTGCTTACACTTACAACTAACTTTCAAATGCCGTTCTATCGGGATATCCTATTGGCACTGGGGATTTGCAGTGTAAGCAAGGAGTCCTGCTCGAACATCCTCAAAAGTGGACCAGGTGCTGCGATTACGATCGTCGTAGGAGGTGCTGCGGAGAGTTTGGCAGCCCATCCCGGAACTGCTGATCTTACACTACGGAAGAGGTAATTTATATTGCTGCGCCTGTTGCCCGTGAAGCTCAACATTTATCCGCAGACTCGGTTTCATCAAGGTCGCAATCCAACATGGGTGAGTTTCCCCGAGTTCACCATTTTCAAAAATGAAAGAAGCTCAAAATCCCCTTTGCAGTGCTGATCTCGTCCCAGTATTCTCCTTTGGCGAGAATGATGTGCGTAGCGGGTGTTGGGAAGATTCTGGGTGCTTGCTGAGCTTGCGTTTCAGATTTACCAACAAATGCCGAATGAGAAGGGAACCACGGTTTATGCCCTGCAGCGAAAATTCCAATCTATGTTTGGATTTACGCTGCCTCTTTTCCATGGCAGAGGATTGCTCAACTGTAAGCTTCCGGCTCCGTGTCATTATCCATGATTGATTTTCATGTGGTTTATAGACAACATTGGGCTGATGCCATATAGGAGAAGGATTGTTGTCGTCAGTGAGTGCATGACCTTGATGTAGTTTGCGCATAAACTGACTGTGATTATTGTTCTACTTACATTGTGTCAGTTGGTCGACCTATACATGTTACTAAGATGGAGAAGCCTTCTCTCGAGGAAGTTTACAAGTACCAAAGGCTGTATATTGATGAGCTGACGAGGTGGGTTCACCCTTGTTCAGATCTCTTTTTTTGATTTCTAACACGAGTTTGTCCAGGATCTGGGACACGTATAAGGACCAATTCGCCAAGACTCGATTGAGAGAACTGAATATCGTAGAGTAATTGTTTGAAGCTTCGTACTTCTCCGTCGTAATATGCCACTAGATTTTGTACACGGCCTATCAGGTCGTATCAAATGGGCTGCGCCTTTCGGGCTGATTGCGCTATTTTTACTTCATCACCATGCTGCCCCAAGGTCGGTCAACCTCTTCTTTGGGTTACTTATAACCAGAAAAAAGACAAACACCGATATGGATTTTTGATGAGTGAGAATGCATTTCAGCCCAGCATTTCTGCACAGTTCAATTGCTTTTGGCAGAGACTGGAGAGATCCGATTGAACGCAGACGATTCAGAGAATCATTTATGTATGCTACACTTGGATTCACTGCAGGAGAAGAACATTTTAAGTGTGAATCATGATCGACACAGGTGTGCTTGCCCGACGTTGGACCGCTTATTCGTTTCAGATAACTCAACACTGATGCTTTGCTGCAGTGGGCGGGCAACCCGTGCCATTCGGGCGCGGGGGCTGATAGTATTAGTACTGGTAGGATGTTTGGTCTTGCTTGCCGTGAATTGATTGGGGAGTCAGAAGCATGACACCGAAACCCCTAGTTCACCATCGTTTCCCGAACGTCCTCTGCCAAACGGTCTCCCACTACGAAGAAGTCTTATCTTCCTCATCTCTGTGTACTTGTGGTCATCTCCGAGATTTCTATGCACTCAAATCAATTGGTTTTGGCAGTTACCTATTGTTCTTCCTGCGGCGGTGTCTTTGCCCTGGCTGAGAGTTTTGTATTTAGGTTTAGCGGGTATCTTGATCATCGTGAAGAAACCGTCAGACCGCAACTCTGTTTCCACGGGGCAGCTCTAATATTAGGTGTATAAATATCAGGATCTCAGGGCTATGCACGCGTGGAAACTCGAATCAAATCAGACAGGACATGGGGCATTGTTTGCCGATTTCTAGATCTCCTATTAGGGTGTCACACTGGCTTGTTTGAGCTCTAGGGGTTCCTTCTTGCCTCGAAAATATCTCGCGGCCAAGGAGATACAGCACACCAAAGTAGGCGAAATTCCTTTTTGATTTTTACGTATCTCAACGGTTCAAACGTTCAAGTTTCAGTGTACTGCCTCCGTCTCACCGCCAATCATAGACCAAACATCAAGGTTGTCCGAGGAGCGCAAAATCGGCTGAGGCCTCCAGATTCTCGTTTTGATTCGTAAACACTTCAACAACAACTCCCCCCAACCCGGATTACTCGCTGAAGCAAGTTCGAAACACATCATCCAACTCCGCGTTTATGCTTGTTTTTCATATATAAGACGGCCGCAGAATTATCTCCCGAAGACTTGCCCCCAATCTTATATCTAACTCCTTTGCTGGCATCTCCTGCTATCTTCCCTCCTCTAACAAGGGGTTGAGATGTCACCCATGCTACCTTTGGAAATTCTACAATCTATATTCTTGCTATCGATTCCGCAAGACAAGACAAGGCTGTCCAGGGAGCAACGGCGCTTAACCCGCAGGACGACCATTGCGTGCTCTCAAGTCTGCCGCTACTGGCGGCATGCAGCGTTAGGATATAACAGGCTTTGGGTCCACGTGGTCGACTTTCAAGCCTACTCCCTGCAGCGTAACCTCAAATACATCGATCTTTGCCACCCCTATCCCTTCAACGTCGGCCATCACGACAACCCCCTTCAGCTGCCCGGGCAACCGGGTCTGTTCGACGTCTTGCTCCATCTCAAAGACAGGATATTGGAGTGGAATGTTGATTGCGAGGATGTCAGCCTATGCAGGAGTAGATGGTACAGGATCTTTGCATCGAGCCTGATGTCGACAGAAGGGTTTCATTGGAAGGGAAGGATCTCCTCGAGTGGGGACGAACAAGAGATGGACATAATCGGCCACAGATTTCCCATGCCTCTTCAACGTCTCAGCCTTACGGCGTGCAACCTCCTATTATACAATATGCGGTTGCATCGCCTGACTGAGCTTCACGTTGAAGATCTGGTGGATACTTCAAGCGCCCCCGATGTCCCTCAGTGGCTCGATCTCCTACGAGGTGCACCCAACATCCAATTGCTCTCGATCCAGAACTCGGTTCGACATCAGGAGAACCAATCTATCCCTCCCAACTACGCTTCGCTGGATATGCCGTGCCTGCGGCTGATATCCTTGGGAGAGAAGGAGAAGGGAGACGGGCGTAGCTTTTCCTTGTTGCCATTCTTATACCCCCATCCGCTGTGTGGCTTCTCGTCCATCCTTCCGGATGTCATTGTCGACGCGTACCTCGGGTTCTTAGAAGACTTTGTTCGCCGAATGCTCAGCATCACCCTCAACGATTCAAGCATCTGCGACTTTCCTCTTCACCTGTATGTCGGCCGCAACTCCCGGATAGCGATCGGAAACGTGCACGACCCGGAGTACACCCTCGATTGGAATGGCCCTCAAGACTCAAAAGACGTCTTGGAGTTCCTGAACTCAAGAAGTTACAATGTTATCAGCCTCATCTCTCATTCATCCTTCAGCCGCTCTTTCTTCGATAACATTTCCATCTTCAGTGACATTGTCTATCACAAGGTCACGGCGTTGCACTGCTACATTTCCGATGAGGCAAATGCAGCAATTCAGGTGCAGATTCCGGACAGGCTGGTTGATATAATTCCTTTCCGAGTGGACGGTCTTCCGAATGTCAAGGTTGCTACCTTCAACGGACAGAGGTCATTCACGTACGTGGTCGCCGCCTTGTCAGACAACGACGCTGTCATTCCTGCTTTACCGTCGCTGGAAACCATCGCCTTCAGGAATGTCCAAGTCCACGAACAACTTGTTTTCTTCGACGACCTACTAGCCTATCTTAAATGGCGTTCATTTTTTGATTGTCCTCTGGAACTACTCTATTTCCAGGATGCATATGTCAGCCCGAGTGCCGTACGTGAGCTGAATGCGTCTGTACAAAATGGTCTGCTCGCCCAGGTCGTCATCTCTTAATTCATCTTGGACTTTTTGTGCTGATTTATTTTTATTTATGAGTATGAATTGGCTACGAGTTGACGACCTTTTTACGCATGCTTCAACAACGAGTTTTCACGCTACATCTTGATACATATCTCGATACACGCCGCACATTTATCGTCTCCTCTCTTGCATATATTTACCACATCATTATTGTACATACAATGCCTAAGTACTGCTGCACATAGGAATCTCTGTTAACCATGCATAGATCTCTTGTATATATACCGGTTCTCCCGGCGATTCTTCACAGTGACTCGGGGCTCTGTTTCATAGGCTGATGAGATCAGTTTCAGACAGGCTTGCGTTAGGCCGCAGGCGATAATTACACCCAGTCATTTCGTTTTTCGTGTCGTTATTAGCACGAGGTGGTGCGTGCATACAGTCTCGCGCGGCAGCACTATCAGTAAATTCTTTCGGAGGACCGTCATGCCTAATAATGCGTTGAGGTCCTCCAAGGCAATTCTTACAGGGAAAGCGGAGAAGGCCGGGAATGTTACCTCCAAATCACTCTGCGCGGTCCGCCCCGCGAGTGCAGAATATATGTGACGCTATTCATCGAATGACTCGCGTGCGCAGTGCACACGCACACGGGGCAATCAAAAGCCTCAGCTCTCTGGCGTGTCAGTCACGTCCCAGGGTGGATTGCCCCTGTATAGGCGCTAAGCGCCCGAATGGTCCGGCCTCCAGTCTGCGAATTGATACCTCCTCAAATCAAAATCCCTTGTTCTTACTTAGAATAGAGAGACCAGTGGAGTCTCATAATTGGGACCCGCACATAGCGGCTTACTTTTGCCAGAAACCAACATCAGGATGATCGATCCCCATTGTTTTAGGTTTTCGTCCAGTGCAAAGAAATCGGACGTTGAGGGATCGTGGGCAATGTGTGCAGAGTGTTCACTTGCGATGAATCTGCAAATCTCGATTAACAGTAGATCACATATGCTGTCCTCAGAATGCCATCTTACCTGTTAAGGAGAGGCTTCAAGAACTCAATGCACAGGGCTTAGATTTACCATGACGGCGCCGACACGGTCGACTTCCTAACGTCGACAATGTTTGTTCAAGACACGTGCTGAAGGCGTCATAGGCGACACTGCCCAATAGCCATATCATGACCCAGGAACAGCCCCAGAACTACTCATGTTTGCACTGCGGTCCAGTTTCAAAAGGGGCACGGCACCTTCCCGCGTCGGTTGGAAAAGAAAGAACCGTAACGGCCGACATTGCATACATCACATGGCGAAGGTTCACTAGGGGAACGAAATCTATTAACGAAAGGATATTTTGCGGGTGTTGTGTATTTAGATGGCCTTGCTCTTGACGAGTTCTGAGTTCGTTGGTGGTTAGTATGGCAAAGGTTTACAAGTTTGAGCAAACATACGCTCGATCTCAGCAAGGGCGCTAGTGAGGACGTCTTGTTGAACCTTAGGTTCCTTCATGGAAGCAAGAACCTTGTCGATAACAACCTTGGTGAGTTCTGCCTGCTCGCTCTCCTTTGCTTGCTGCTCATAGCGGACCCAGCTGTCCAACACAGACTTGATCTCGACAGCGACGGCAACCTTCTGCTGTTGCACGAAAGTCTCGGACTCCAGCTTGGCGGTTTCCTAGAGCAAATGGTGAGAGATTTCCTGCTACAAATGAAGTGAACCGACCTTGGAGAGGGCGAAGAGACCCTCGGTGATCGAGACAACATCCTTCATTTGGCCAACCGAGTCAATTCTTTCCTTGACAGCGTTGGTGTGCTCAGCACGTGAAGAGTTCAAGATACCCTTGATCTTGTCAATTTGTGATTGCGCCCAGTTGCTGTAGGGCTCGCGGAGGACCTAAACGGAAGCAACGTCAGCATCAACATCACTCGCTGGTACCCAAGCTCTCATACTTTAGCAATGTAGGTGAACACGATGACGGAGGCAATGAGAACGATAGACTCTTCGTTAACAACGTAGAGTTCCTGGGAAATAGCGGTGGCGGCAAGACCGGTTCCAAGGAGGGCGGTTCCAGTTTTCGTGATCAAGCCTGGTGACGAAGGCAACTTGTTGATGACTTGAGTAGCCTTCTCTTGAGGTGGAGTTGGGTTTGACGAGCTGGCCATCGTGCGACTGTAATTGCAACCAGTTAGAACCCCAATAATCTCGACGGCCAGGAGCTCCACCTACGCGAGGAGGCTGGGGGTCCTGCTAGCCATGACTCGGGGGCGAGCTGAATGCAAAAGCTTAGAAACGCGTTCCATGGCCGGAGGTATCTATTCCTGACTTACCCGCACGCAAAGCGTTCACTGCAATTCTCGAGGCCATCGTGGTCGTCGTTGTTAATGTCGAGGGGGTCGAGGGGGATGGACAGCCAGCTGGTTGGAAGAAATATACCGTGGGAACCATTCGCCCGACTTTCCACGAAGGCACGTACTCGGGTTAGGGTTACGCGAACCCCAGCCATCACCACCATCATCCCTTCCCCTGGCTGACTGCCAGACCTGCAAAGCAACTTGAATTCCACCACGCATCGAGCGGCCGTCTTTACGAATGTTATTGATTGACCTACTATGCCTCTTTCCCGACAATCTGCGGCGACATTCTTTATCTGGAACGATATCGTTCGAAGAAATCGAGTGGCCTGGAAGATTTTCGACGCCCTTCAACATTCAAAAATTTACCTGGATTGCGGTGTTGCACCCTAGGCCACTAGCTCACTGTTTGCAAAATACTTAGTCTGGTCCTCGCTCTGCACGGGATTACACTATAGGCGACTCGAGGAATCTTAGCGGCCTTGTTTATGATACCATTGTACGGCCTAGATGCTCGCCTACCTTGTGCCCCAACTCGGGGTGATCCCAGGAATCCAACTAAAACTCATCAACGAAGGTGGAATCTTGTCGAGACTCTTTGACTTGAACGTCTTATCTAGCTGTCAAGGCTTGCGAGGCCGCCCCTTATCTTACCACACCTGCTGATAAGTCAGGGTCCAGGTTCATCGCAACTAATGGATCTCGGCCGAAAGACTGAAAATGCGAGGTTATGTGTTTTCCACAAGCAATTCCTCGGGCTCCTCTCTGATAGTTTACGTTCTAGCAGTTGCATGGCGATCGAGTGCTGTTGGCAAATTTCCGCTCCAGGATCCACAACTCGACTTGTTGCCAGAGGATGTAGCAACAGTCAAAGTTTTTGCCATCAAGCTGCATTCTCAAAAACCATGGCGGTAAGAAACTGAACCCCAGTTCATCTCCGAAGATATCTTCTCTGCCCTGAGCCGTTTTGCCTCGCCGATCAACCTACGGTGAACTACCGTGCATTCATGGATCACGAACCTCTAGAACCTGGACTTGCCTGGGCGTATTGACCGCACCGAGGTCGACGGGACCGATGCATTTGTAACAAACAACCTTAACATTTAGCTCAGCCCAAGTACTTCCACATTTGCGGGCGCAAGTTAGGTCAGTATATTCAAATTCCAATGACTAACCGTTCTGTATATCTGTCTTTTAGTTTGGAACTCTTCGAAACGTCCCTCCGGAATTAACATACCTTCGTTCTTCCTAATGTGCATGGAAGTATCCAATGCACCCCCGTAGTTGGCCTTTCAATTCCCTTGGCTGCTCAATCTGGGGATTGCCCGGAATATTCAGAACACTTGGGATGTTTCTAGCATGAGACACGCACGTGCTCGGTTAACACCGTCCCTACCCCAGATGTGCGAAATTCCTCCGTTTCACTGGTGGACCATCGGAACACGGGAGACGATTCTTAATGCTCCAAGGTAACGTACATACGGTTATCTTAAGGTTATTTTGACCGTTTCTCCGCAGGTACTTGTGACTATGACTCCAATATTCGCACCTCCCTTACGTACTTTCTGTGAATCGGCTTACCGAAAGCTGGCTTGCATCTGTGCCATATGGAGCCAGCGCAGTGTCGCGGTTCTGTCGTGAGCGTGAGTTCCTCGTGTTAGAGTGTTGACTCGAACAATGGCAGTTACTCATATCAAGCTCAGGATATACATCTCCATGTTAACAATCCGTCGCCTCCAAGGCAACCAACCGCAAAATCGTCTATACGGAAACAAAATCTCACCGATCACTTGAGTAGACCAAAATGGGAGCGGACGAAGTATTTAATAAACGTACTCATCACTGTCGGACCAGATATTGAATATGGGTTTGGATTGCAGTGGCCAAACTTCACGTGGGAATCAAGAAGCTGCGCTGACGTTAAACTCCAGGTCGTCGCTTCGACGTTTCCATCCATTGCGAGCCTCGTGTTCATTTGCTGTTGCCCGTGAGTATTTCTTTAAGCCTTTTGAATTTGTGTCGGACTTCAATGTCATTTACGAAGTCCTTCCCTGAAGATCCCGGCGCTTTCGGATTTTTCAGGCCCTGCCAATTGCAAGTTCAATGGCTTCTTATTGACATGGGACTTCTTTCAGCCTTCTCTGCAGCTTTGACGCGGGTCCACGATATTTTGGATTTCCTTTTCGGGCTCCTGGGTGTGGATGCTTGTCCCCAAAGAAATCGTACGTTCAGGCTCATTCTCATTTCTACTGTCCTATCGGAACATCTATCGGAAAGGTGCGCTGGTTCGTTCTCATCTACACCGCACGGTATGTGCAGGTGTTGCACACGGTTCATGGAATTCAATTGCATTCCCAAGTTCCAACATTTATCCCCAGATTGCTTACACAAATGAGGGCTTGAAGCGCAGCATGGTAAAGCAAAGCTCCAAGGATTATTCATCTCTTCGCTTTTTATGGGTACTTAGCCACTCTCCTTTGTAGTGTCCAAGTAAAGCTTGGGTCTTCTACCTTCTTCGACGGTTTCTTGAAGCAAACGATCGACACTAAAGCCACCACCGTGTCCAATGGAATTTCCAATGAAGTTCAACGTAAGCCAACATGCGTACGAGGCATATACAAGTCTATTCAATCCCGATTACTGTCGTTGAAAACTGCTAACGGTGGAAACGTTCCGCACGAGGCTCGCTCGTTCCCCATTTTCGGTAACTATTTTGTTCACCAACTAACGGCAGGGATTGGTTGGTCCCGCCAACTGGGGTACGCATGAGAATGCGTCAAATAGCGTCACCTCTCGCTTCCCTTTTCAAAAAGCTATAAGTCGTGACGATTTAACGGTACCATTTAATAATACAGACATTTTCCCAAACTCGGTCAACTATTGGGTAGCATGTCTGGATGGAGGCTTTATAACTGTCAACACGGGAAGAAGTGTGTGTATTTTGGTCCACTATATTTTGGGGTGCGTGCTACGAGTGTCCCAAAGAAGAAGTGCGATATCAGATGAACTGACTTCTCATTCTGTATTTATTGTCTTTTTTAGTGAAGACGTCGGTCAGGACGACAAACTCAAGGGCAGCTGACCATTTCGCGGTTCGAGGTATTTCTCATATTTTAGTCTTGAAATCAGAACTATCTCTAGAGAAGCGTGCAGGATTCATTTCTCGGATTCCTCAATTATGGAAAATCTTCGAATGTTGAATTTTGGTAAATATGTGCGACTGGTAGCGAGGTCTGAGAACGCCTGAAGGGTATGACGAAGCTATAACCTTGCTTCTGGCATTTCCAACTTGAATCGGTCCTCGGTAACTTGGTCACTGTCACCAGCGTGACAAGGGGTAGAGCCCAAGACTTTTCATCTTCAGTAGCGCCCAGGAGGGCCAGACGCTTGACCTAGCGATTACCGCTACTTCTGGTCGTCTACGGATAGAAAACGCCGTCTCTTCAAGTTTCTAAGCCGGGGACATGCTCAAAGCATACCAAAAGCTTCGTGGTGTTCTCATAATACTAATTGGGACGATATAATTGATCTTGCCAGGTTTGGAGAATAGAAGGACGGAGCCCCATCACACCACTGAATGATTGGTCGTATTCCTCCCAAGGTGCCTTACATAGCGCGACCTCGTGATAGCTCCAGCCGAAAGGAACTATCGGAAGCAGCTCTTTCGACAATTTCCCATGCTTCACGGTGTCCAAAACGACGTTGATCCGGAGGAAGTTCACGACCCGTTCCCATCCCATTCCCATTTGCCTCTCTGCGCCCGAAAGGCGGAGAAGAACATCGAAACATAAAGGTTTATTTTCACAGCTCTTTCAGGATTGCGGCTCGATGGAGGAGTGAATAGGAGTTTTGGGCAAGTCGGATTTGTGTTATCGACGGCTCTTACAATCAGGTATCGTTCAGCGTGAAGCAATGCTACTTTAAGGTCACCACATGTACAGTTGAAATCTTAACTGCAATTATGTACGTCTGAATCATCGATGGGGTACGATATTGATGATCGCGCAGCAAAACTGATACTTCCGCTTTCATTGCCGGGACGGGCGCCGTCAGGTCGGTAAAGGGTATGAGAGTTCAATGGTTCAGGACTTCTCCGCTTCTTGCCCACTCTCAGCCAGCACTTGGTCTAAGTAAGCCCAAGCAGCACCGGTTCCGATGGGGCAGGAATACATAGCCAAGCCATTACTCGACTCAAGGGGTCGGGTTCGGGGGTTTCCCACATTCAGTTCCCAGCATTCTTCTTGTGTTCTTCCCATGACATCTCGTCATTGTCATCGACGCTCGTCTGGATAAGGAAATCTGCTATAGAGAGACCCAGTCCACGGGTTCAAAATGGGCGATATATATTGTTCCGATTTAATCCAAGGAACCAGAAGGCGCGGTAGTTCTCAAACTGAATTCAATTCGAGTTCTTTCTTACTGCTGACCCTTTCTCAAGTGGGACCAGAATAATTTGGAACAGTGTCTGATTAGGACTTGAAGAGCGGGGAAAGTATGAATAATCGAGGTGACGATAGCTAAAACGACAGTCAATTCAATCTTGAGTGTGCATCGAATTCTATCCCGGCGCTTCTTTTACGCTCTCGTTAGGACGGGCTGGGTTTCAGGTCGTCGTCATTTGCGACGTTATTGTCTTGTCTCTAACTCCCAAAGCATGGTTCCGCTCTTTCTAGATGTCTGGCTGCCTATTGACGATCAATTCATTTCACAACTCGAGCCGAGCATCCCCTGCTAGTTAGAAACCCGCCTACCACTTCTTAGTGTTTCTGACGGACGACTTGAAATGTTCCTCGGAATCGTGGCTTGCTCCATTATGTTTCCACGAGACCAAGGAATTCAGAACTTTCTCGACCTTCTCAAAGGTCGACATACTAAATTCTTAGGATTTCTTGCAGGCCATTCCTGGATGAACATAGGATTCAATTTCCTTTTTCTCTTCGTATGACCTTTTTCAAAAAATGTCCAAAATTTACGACCTTCTGTTCAGAGAGGTCAAAGATTCTTTCGAAGGAGATCTTCCTTTTCCCGTGTGAGCTCATACATACATATGCGTAGCTGTACCTATCGCATGTGCCAAAGATAGATAAGATTCCTAAGCGCTCTTGAAAAGCCTGAGACTCCCTGTAGCCCTGGTTGTCAAGTCATTTTCGTATGGATGTTGCCCTTCCTTACGTACTCTCGCGGGTTTTTCTCCAATGTATCTGCCATGCAGAGTGACAGACAGACATTGCGGACATGACAATTAAATGCATGACGTTTTCAGGTCAAGAGCCTGGCGAAAGACACGAACTGTCTCGCGGAGTCGGATTTGGGGCGCTATGGTTCCGCGGCGCTCCCTCCAGTCTCTCAGGTTCATTGACTGGCTCATGTGTCCGACATAGATGGCCGAGCTGAAAAGGGCAAATTTGGGTTGTGGCAGGACGTGGACCTGGGAGTGGAGTCGGCTTCTGCCCCATTGAAATAAAGTATTTTCTCATGTTCACGCTGCCGGTGCGGCAGGCGAAAAGTTGTTTGAATTGGTACTTTGGATGTTATCATGGCATGCATGTCAGGGTCCAGCATGGGTGAAATACTCTGCTAGATTAGCATCGACCTTGTGCGTACCCTTTACCCCACAGGACTTCCTAGGGTGCCCCCAGACATGGGTATCATCGTTTCAGTCGGAGTACGGGAATTCCCGTGCGATGTACGGCGATGTACGTCGGCAGCAATAGCGCTCCTGGGACCAGCTAATTGGAACCAGAAACTTGAAGATGTCCAATTGAACGCATGCTACAGGCTTGTACAATCCGATCTCAATTATGAACGCTTATTACTGACGAGAATGGGTTACAGCAAGGCAGCTGATGGTATTCATTCCGGGCATTTAGATGAATAGTGTTTCGAATGATTCTGTGTAGGATAAGGAAGGAGCGACGAGGGTTTCTCTTCTGCCGTCTGATTTGCACTCTATCTGTATCTACGCAGTACATACATTCGCCCTGACTCGGGTGTATTCTAGCTGAATGGCGCACGAACGACTGTCTGATTAGATTAGCGGACGAAGTTAAGCGGTGATGCTCCTTTCAATTCCTCTGCAATTGATTCGATTCAATTCAATCGTCGCAGCCACGGAACAGAATCTCCAGCCTATCAAGTGAGCCTTTTAATTAAGCTGGCGCTTGGGTTCGATCAAGCTACCCTAAAACGATGAGAGTAGTCAAGGACCTCCTGTCGCCACCGTTGAAATTTAATCTTAAACACACAGAATCAACATCAAGTACATACGGTGACCAAACGGCTCATCGCCGTTAACGCATAACGTCACCGTCTAGCACCATGTGAACATCCCGCCCTATTTCGGGTCACTCATCCGACACTGTTACCCACCACTCACTTAAGCATTTTATTTCCATGGGCCACCTACACATGGCTCGATTCCGCTCATTTACGTTCCCCAGGGGCCAGGGTATACGATTTCGCTCGAAAAGGAACTGCCTTGATAAGACCGTTAGGAAGAGTTCCGGTTGACTGGGGTTTTAGGATTTTTGGGATGGACATGTGGTTACTTACTTAGTCTGGGACTGGATTAGCAGAGGATTTCGAATTGAATTGGTCTCCCTGTGAGCAATAACGTACAGACACGGGGGGTTCGGGCGGCACGCTCCGCAGTCTCTTGTCTGCCTAACCATATTTGGGAGGGTTGAAATTGAGAAATTTGAGAATTTGGCTCAAAAGTTGCTTGTGGGACTTGACACTTGCAGGAACCGAGCATTACATTGGCTGAGGACCCTGACTGTGTCCTGTCGCTCCAATTGGGCGTGAGGGGACAGCCAATTTTGAGCTGAGACTCAAAGTTGCGTAGTTGGATTACATAGTGGCAAGACAGATTCGGTATGCACAGAGACGGGCGTTCTCGCGCCCGTCCAACCTTTCAAACCCATCAACAATATCATTGCCAAATTGAGCGGGCTCAACTGAATAGGGAAAGGACCTGGGGCTCAGCGCAGGAGGTCGCTAAAACAAGTGCCGGAGCACGCCAACTTGCATATCAGCATGATGCCACTCCCTGGAGAAATTTGAACACCGGAGCAGTTTAGCATCGATGAGACAGACGCAGATAGCATCATGCACTGTGCATCCAGCCAGCCCCCTCCATTACGTTTGAGATTCTGCATAAAGCAATCCGAGAACAGCGTGGCTTTGCGAAAAGGGATGGAGAGACGTCTTGCAGGTGATGTAGGTAGTACGGCGACCAAGGGTCCCAGACGCCAGACGTGTGCTGTAAAATTGGGCGCTATCGAATTCGAGCTGACAGAATTAGAATTTCGAATCGCGGAACATGGAATGAGAAAAAAAAACCAGGGCTCCAGGCTTGTCATCGGATGCCAATGCCAAAAGAGTGTCATGCCGTTCTTGGCAAGTCTCGCGGAAGGAATTGGCAAGCAGGCGAAGCTTGAATGCTAAAAAAGAAGTGTTTCCGTCGTGCGTGCGGGGAAAATAGGTGTGTCGAATGTTCCCCCGCGTTCCAGGAAGGCTTCGTGGTCTTCCGGACGAGAGCTGATGGTGGAGGTATGTGAACAGACTTTTGAGAGTGAGAGTGCTCCCCGAGAGGCTGCTAACATCGAGATAAGCGAGATCTATATGATCCTGTCCAAAGTGGACGCTCCCGTTAGTAGAGAATCCTATTAATCCTTTGAATCCCGTCTTTCGGTAATCGGCACGCACACAAGGGTTATTTTGGCTCTAAAGTTACCCTAGTATAGAATCAGTCGGTGAGTAACTTACATACCCAAGCCGTGTTGTCGCGGCGGCGGCCAAAAGTCAACAAGTCAACGATTGACTCACAAGTTAGATGGGCGCTCTGAATGGGCCAAAAGGCCGGTAAATGTCCGAACCCCATCTTACGATAAAATGTTGATAAAAGGCAAGTAAAATGACAATGACTCCAGTTTGTCGACAATAAGCCTTCCGCGCACATGATGTGGTGGCAAGAGATGTAATAATGAACATGTCCGCAATCAACAGGGGAGCAAAGCTTGAGTGGCAGGCATTATTAGGTTGTTGTACTATGACACGGAGAACCCCGAAGGATAATATTAAACCCCGGAATGAATGTGACTGCCTGAGTCGGCGTTCATATCATATATGATAGTAGATCGCCCAGCTGACACTGCTATCTCTGCAGTACCAGCTGGAGGCTTGGGCGCTCACGCCTGCATTCAAAGAAAGCCTACACTGCCAAGCTATCTAACTGATCTTACCCTCTCAGCATACCTGTCTAAAGCTAAAATATGTATAACCCACCAAATCGAGGTGAACATCCACCTCAGTTTCGGCGATCCAGCTTTTAGCTCCTCATATCTCGGACATACGGTACGAAGACATCTGGCCTGACACGCCACATCGCGAGAGGGTGGTTATTTTGGGAAGATGGGTGGATTGACTGCACGATATGCGTGATGCGATGATGGTATGGGTGGGCTTCGGGACCTGGGTAGAACTTGCTTGTTGTGTGGCTGACTCTGGTCGAGACTCGCTGATGTTGCGCCTACTTACCGTCATCATGTTAATGTCATGGATGCAGGAGGCAGCAGAAGGTGCATGTACATGGTTATTGTGGTCGGGAGCTTATCGGGGAGCTATAGCGATGCTTCGATGGTTGTGGATGCTGTCAGCGAAGTGAAGACAGGTTATGATCTGATTGATCAAGCGCTCGAACAGACAGACACTTAGTCGCTCTGAATCGCCGCGCGATCGTGGCTGGAGCAGTCGGGCACAAAAGGGTAGGCCTGATCACTCCGCCTCGAACCCGAAGCAAGTCCCCAAAAGCTTGCTTAGTCCCCTGATTCAACGGATGTGATGGCCATGATGTATGTGATATCCCTAACACAACGTTAAGATTTGCGACGTGCTCTATCATTTGGACCTGATTCGCAGGCGCTGCTACTAAGACTCAAAGTTCGACATTTTTGAAACCGGACAGAAGAGTGGCCTTGCGGGAGATTGAGATGCAACTTGGAGGCGTGTGCGGTGCTCGGTGCAACGGGCACTGGTTTGAACTTTGTGCTTATGATTATGATTATTACACCACTGCGATCATACTACCGTTGACTTGGCCTCACAGTCGGAGGATAGATAGTGGAAGAAGTGTTTGTGTTTTACCATTAAGGGATAAGAGGTGATAGCGTGATTAGCCTGGTCCCGCACTCTGAGTAAGTAGCCTTCGGGGAGCTCGGGATGGATATGATGCAATGCGATTGCGATCTTTGGTGGTAACTGGAGGCTTGACGGTCCCGCTGATGATGGCATATTATCTTTCCAAACATGATGATATTCTGAATTCAGTCTTCAGTTAGATCCAAATGAATGGGATATCTCGTTAGGATTCAACTGAATTGGATTAGCTCTTGACTAGTAGTCTTAGTGGGGATCTAACAGCACCTACTTGGGCGGTCTCGGTGATGTAACAGCCTGACGCCCAAACTCAACCTACGCTACTACACCCCCTCCTCGCTAATAATAGGTGCTCCAGCCTGTCCATATCTCTGGCTACTTACTAGATACCATCCTCTTCTCATTTCAGGCAAACTCTGAGCTCATATCTGTCGGTATCCAAGACCCATCTTACGATGCACGGATAGATCATATCAGCTTCTCCAGCACTTGCACTCTACAAGCCCAAACGGGACTCTGAGCCTGCCTGATCATAGCGCTGAGAGCGGTAGTGAGAATACTACTGCTACGGTTAGCGCCGGTGTGGGCAGCAACAAGTTCCACGACGCTGTTGTTGCACGAAAGGACGTCTTTAAGGGGACGGAGAAGCTCGCGTTGGAGTTGGCACCCCCCGGTGGGTGGTGTTTCGACTGCCGTTCGTAATAGTAATACTGAGTTGGGGGGTGGGGCTCCCAGGCCGCGGTGCGTCGTTGGTTGGCGTAGGCGGTTGTGATCCACCCAAGACGGAGCTAAGCTGCGGCTCGCCCCCAGGTCCCTGCATCAGCGGGGGTCGGGTTGGAGGCGTGATGGTGTACTATGCCAAGGTTCAGCGCTTTGTGCTTGCGATGGATCTCTCTGACTCGAGGTTTAGGGCAAATGTTCCGTTTAGAGATGAGAGATCATTGGTTTTTGTGGGTATCTTTGGCTCGGATCTGCAGGTTGGTGGCGCCACCATCTAGATCATTGCTGCTGGGTGGGTTGGGTGTCATGGGGTTGTAAGTAGCTTGTAAGGAGGTGCTGGTGGTAGTACCTAAACCTAAACCACTTGTTTACCTATTTTCCTGTTGGGATTCTAGGGTTCTTGCGTAGTAAAGAGAGAGCCTAGTGTGAGGCTCTGGGCTTGGGGTATGGTGGGGTGAATATTCTTTGGACGCTGGCTGTTGTGCAGCATAGATCGTACAAGGTGGATGGACCTCCCAACGGTGGTATCCTGCACGACGACGACGACCAAGGGTCTGGATCAAGTTTGTGCACACCGTGGAGGAACATAGCGTCGCTACAAACCTGGCCTCCGCACACCTCCGTCGACGTCATAGAGCAACGATGGGATTGCTGGTATATCAATATTCTCATGATCAATCATGCATCATGCTCTCAGATACGCACACGGTACGCGGCATTCATCGGGACTGTCTACGGCAGGATTTCATTATGGAGATTGGTACCTGAAGTAGAACGCGATGATGGAGTCAAGAGGTGCGATATCTACTTAGACAGATTATGTACGTAACCTGCTGTGAGCTGCTAACGCGTTCTTCAACATCAACTCCACTCTGGCTGCGGTCACATTGTACATTACACTGGACTGACTCGTTCCTAGTTCCTGACACCCGCTCGCCCTGCATAAGGCACCCGATAACTGGGAACATGGACGCGGGCTTTAAGTATTCGGGTGCCCAGACAAGCTGTTAAATCGCCGCGTCTCCAGCGCGACAGTCGTCGCGCATGTCCAAATGGTATATATTACTATGTAACCAACGCGCGAGGGGGAGAACTTTAGGATGTGGGACTCTTGCAGGTAGGACGGTCGTTAGGCGGTTGGACGAGCGTGGGTGAGCGGTCGCCGACGTTTGCAATCTCGCGCGGAGAATTGACTCACATATTCTTATTCATGTGCATACTTACTTACGAAGGCGAGCCTTTGGGCCCCGTCATTAGCACACACCGGTACCCAAATAAGTAAACAGCTGTCAGCCATTACATTCGGTCGTTCTCGTAGTGTGTCCAATGGAAACGGCCGTCGTCATCCTCCAAAGGTGGAACCCCAGTCGCGGGACGGCGTTCTGTATAGATTATTTGCGGTTTCTTTCGAGTTACTTGATATGTTATTTGGGTTATAGTGTTGATTGGCAACGTTCGTATGCCGGCACTGGGAGGTGGTGTGCAGTTGGACGGTCCAAGTAAGTAGCTACTACATATGTAAGGACTGTGGTTACCAAGTTCTCCCCCTCTAGGCTGAACGGTTTTGGGTGCGGACGTTATGATGATGAGGAACTCGGCCTGAAGTGGTATCTTACCCAGATGTCGTTGTCGGATGTGTCAAGGCAAGTTGCAACTGGTATAGTGATCATGTCCTGTCTTGATCTGTTTAAGCACGCCGTCTTCCGCGTGTGGATCACCAGATAGTTATTATCGTCACAGGTAATCCGGAGTAACGTCGGGGTGTGGTGGGTGTGTGGGACTGGCGCGGATGGGTTTAGCGCTGGTGCATTGGTGCCAAGTGAGCGTTGGGCGCTCAGGCGCCGGGCCTTTGGTGAAAAGTTGCGGCGGCGGCGCTTGCGTTGAAATGCGACGTGTGCTCGGACAATTCGGAAAGTTTTTGATAGTATGTGCGGTGTTGACGCGAGCGCTTAGTGTTTATTGCACCCCTCCGTCTCGTCGTCGCCAAGGCTTCGATGTTCAAGCGAGGCCGCGGTGGGATGTGGGAGGTTGGAGAATGGGTCTTGTGGCGGCCGAAGTTAAAGGTTAATTCATTTAAGACAGTCAGGTACATAGGATAAGGTTTGTTTAGTTGTGGGTACGCTATGTACGGGAGACTTGGCGGCAAAGGGTCGGTGGAGACTGCGAACTTGGGCCTGTCGTGAGCCGGGGTCGACGTCGGTGAGGGAGCTGTAGTATCCTGGTAGCTCCCGGAGGCGGAGAGTACAAGGTAGTTATGCGCCGTTATGCGGGCGACGCGAGTGGCTTGCGGTGGTTGTGCATGGTCTCGGTCGTTATGGATTTTAGCCTTTAGGAGTGTGTGCAGGGGGTGAGGGGCGTTGGGTTTAAGCCGAGTCGGCGAAGGTTGTGGTGGGAGCTGTTTATAACTAGGAAGAAGATTCGAGCATCGGGAGGCTGTAGTTGTTATGTTCGGTTGTCGGTGTACTGAGTCGACCTCGGAGCGGAGATGGATGGATGAACGGGTATGTGATGGACTATGTATGTACCTGACGGAGTCTGTGCATTGGCAGCGATTGCTGACCCGTTGGCCTGCGGTATTCTAAATGTCGGGCCTTTGGCGGCATCGGAGAAATCCTATCACTGCAAAGGGGTCGGTATAATATTATATATGCAATCAAAGGAAGTGGTTAGATAGTCGCGATTGAAACTCTGGATGAGAAGAAGACGCCCCAGTTTTTCGAGGGTGGAAGACAAGTGGTGGTTAATGCCGGATCAGTGTGGGTGGATATGTCAAATGTCATGGGAGGGTGCTTCTGCTCGCAAAGACGCGAAGAGGGCGAGGAGAAGTTGGCTGGGATGGGAAGGTTGTGGTGGTGTATGGCTAATGAAAAGGGAAGAGGAAGCAGCGTCGTATATTGGTGCGGACTCGAGGTTGTGACATTGGATAAAGTTCCGGATGTGTTCCACAGAAGGTGGGTTTCGAAAGAAAAGTTCTCTGATCGTTTGGACTCGCAGAGGTGGAGAAGGACGTTGGGATCGGCATGTCGATTATTGAAGTATTATCTAGGGTGGAAGAGGGATTGTGTGCGCTGTGATCGGTGGCCAGGAAAGGATAATCTGAAGGAGAATAATAAAGGGTGGGATTCTGTGGGATTCCTGGCCGGCGGCGATGGGGGAGGATATTTTGTGGAAAGTGGTCCGGATTCGGACAGGGAATCTTTTGAGATCTGAGATCTGGGATCTGGGTTGAAAAAGGCGTGTGGTGTGTTCTTTGGAGGACGTTCCTGCTGTGTGTCGACGTCGTATAAAGCTGGGTGCAGAAATCGAGGGGAATGCACCATTGAATCGCCTGGCTGCGAACTGATCATGTCTTTTGTGATCGACCCCTTCCCCGCCGACTTCCACCCCCACCAGCAACAACAGCCGGCCCAGCGCCAGCAGCAGCAGTGGCCCCCGCATCTCCTCACCAACAACCCGCCCTTCCCGTCGCCGCCCCCCAGCGAGCACGGCTACAACCACTATTTCCAGCAGCAGCAGCCCCAGCAGGACTCCCGCCCCAACAACGCCCAGCTCTCCCTCAATCTCTCCTCGCTGTCCGTCACGTCCCCGACAAACGTTTCGCCCATTGCAAATCCCGCAACCCCCATCAGCCCCTCCACCAATCCCTTCAGCACCACCCAGCAACAGTCCCCCTTTCAGTACGATCCCCATCACCAGGACCAGGGCCAGCAGTCGTCCCCCACCACCCTCTATGATGATCAGCAACAGCACCCCCAGCAACCAACCGGTTCGGCCGCAGCTGCCAGGCCCGTAGCCTCGCGCTCTTCCTCGACATCTTCGCAGCTGCCCCGCAAGCGCAGCTTTACCTCAAACGCTTCGACAACAGCCACTCTCGTCGAAGAGTCCATGTTTGACGAGGCTCGCGACACCGCTATGGATTTGTCGGGTGCAAGCGCGTACGACGACCTCGACATGCGCCATGCCTATGCTAGCAGCACCGGTGGCGGAACAAGTCCAGTCGACGGCAGCGGCAGCAACAGCGGTGCAGAGGACACTTCTGGCAGCAACAGCCTCTCGCTCTCCATCGGGGGATCCATGAATGTCCTCGGCAAGCCCATGGCCACCAACAACTTTGTCACAAAACTGTATCAGTATGTCTCTCTCTTTCCCTCTCCTTTGAATATCTCTTTTTCTTCTTTGTTGCACTCTTTCATATTGTTTCCATGACACCTCTGCGTGACATCATCTACTAGAACTGACAATGTCCTCCAGGATGATCAACGACCCAAAGTCTGCACACTTTATCTCTTGGACAGAGCTCGGCACGTCCTTTGTCGTATCCAACGTTGGCGAATTTAGTCGTAGCATCCTTGGGTCCCATTTCAAGCACAACAATGTTTGTAATTTCCCCCCTCGCCTCAGAACCGCTTCTAATCAAACCCCTAGTTTTCAAGTTTTGTGCGCCAGCTGAATATGTACGGGTTCCATAAAATCAATAGGGTCAGTGCTACCTGCATCTTATCGATCCTCGTCCTCATTTTTTGCCTCCTTGTCAACTCGACATATCCTCCCGCTCCGTTAATTTCGTCCTTTTCCCTCTTGGAATCTGGGCCACGTATACCCCGACCGAACCTTGTGATCACCAGACTCCACGCGCCCAGCGAACATCGACAGATGCGCAAACCTGGGAGTTTAGCCATCACAAATTCCTGCGCGGCAGGCCCGATCTCCTTGACGAGATCAAGAGAAAGGCCCTGGAGCCGGATCCAGCACTCAAACACAGAGTTGAACTTCCTGGAGAGGTGAGCTTTCTGTTTCTCCTTTGGGCTTTCGGCGGCGTTTGCTTTCGCGTACGTTGTGCAAGTTGCGATCTCGCAAGGGCCCCTATCCGAATTTCGGATTTTCGGCATATCCTGCGCGCATATGAGCGTCTATAATGATGCATTTACCTCTTTCGCAAGCGCTTTATTCCGGGCATTTCGTGCCCTGTGTGTGCTGTGCGCGACCCTGATGCGTGCGCCCGCTCGGTGCGATCGGGGTGGGGTTCTCGTTTCATCGCATCTTATCATCATCATCAAAAGAGATACTGGAGGTCGCCCCTCCGGTGATGATGGTTCACCCTTTGTAAGGGGGAGGGGTTGCTGCTGACAACCCTTTGATGTGGTGAAAAAAAATTGCTACACAGGCAGTTTCACCTATCTGGGACTTGCCTTCCCTGCATCAGGTATCGAACAAGGTTGGAACTTGGTGTTTTGGGGATTGGATCACTATCACATTCTGTTACGTGTAGCTTACGACCGCTACGTGGGTCTGCATTCTTATATGCGGCGCAACTTTTTGCTTCTAGCCTGTTTCGTATCCCCTCTGTGAACCTGCTTGCTGACGATGCGGAATTATAACCAGGTTGCGGCGCAGCTCAGCGCTATGCGAGACGAAAACAGGCGGATGGCTGATCAGTTGTCCACTGAGCGCAAGCGGGTGGACAATTTGGTGCATGTTGTCGGTCGGTTATGGGACGTGATGAAGACGACCTTTCCTGGGACTGGTAGGTGCTCTGTGTTTCCGTACGACAAAGCATTTCTCTGACGGTTCTCCTAGTTGGACAGTTTCCACAAGAACTCGTCGAGGCAGATAGCCCAAACATCTACATTACCTCGCCTACTGCTACCACATCGCGGTACCCTCCACCGTTGACGATGAACATCAACAACCCCACTTTGCATACGATGCACTCCATGAGCCCTAACTCAAGTCCCACCGCTGCTGATTTCCCAACCCATCTACCCCACCACCAACCGCAGCATCATTCCCACCACCAACACCAACTCCACCCGCATACCCTCAGTCGCCAGCATAGCTTCCAGCACCTGAACGGCTATGGCGCACGGGGCGACAGCTCATCGTCTACCCCGCTTCCGTCGTCTCCGGGTTCAGGTTCCATGGACCTGATGGACGATTTCGAGCACGGGCGGGCGAGCAATAAGCGGCCGCGGCTGAGCTCGCACAGCGAGTCCAGCAGCCTGAACGGGGGCGATTCTGGCAGCCTTTTGAGCACCGTTTCGTCGCCAGGGAGCAGTACCAGTCCTCCGAGCGTTCTCTCGAACGGAGCGGGGTTGAAGGCTGGTGGTGGGAGGAGCAGTCGGGCGAGGAGTGATAGTGCGCCGCTTGGAGTTGGGGGGTATAGTCTTGCGAATGGGGGAGGGGGCCTTGGGGCGATTGGGTGGCATGCTGTGAATGGGATGCGGCCGAGGAGCGGGAGTGGGCTTGTGAGCATGGGGCCGAGGATCCCGAATATTGGAGCGATGTCGAGAGGCGGGGTTGCCACGCCGTTGTTGAGCATTGCGACTCATGATGTGCTGAGTCGGTAACGGGACTCTTTCCGGTTTACCGACGTCTGATTGCGACTGGTTTTTTCGTTTTTTTTTTCGCTCTCGTCATCATCAACAAAATGGACGATATGGTCGCGGTGCTATCATCAAAAGATGGGTTGTGTGGTTCGTCGGTTCGGCTACTTTTCTTTTTGGTGGTGGATGGACATTTGCCTTGATATCCTCTAAACCTCCTTCACCCTTTCTATCCCCCGCACCTCCTACACCCCGCACATCCTACACCTACCTTGGGCTCCCCGCCGTGCCCCTTTCGACGTCACACATACGCACACGCACGCACACACACTAGGACGGTTTCATCTTTCATTCCTTACCCTCTTTTCTTCCTTCCCTTCCTTTTGATTTTGCAATGGACATTGTGCTTCCGCTCTTTGTGTTTTTAAAGCTTGGACACTTTCGTTTTTCTTGATGGAAAGATGGACTGTTCTCTTTGAACTTTTTGAACTTTTTTCCCTTTGGCGGCACACTTGTACTCGCTGCTGCCACTATGCCTTGCGTTCTACCCACCCACCGTTTTTGCTGACTATACCTCACGACACGACCTCTACCCTGCGACAAACTGTTCTTTTTCGTGTTTGATGCTTTTGTTTCTTGTACTTATCTATTAAATAGAATTGGCTCGTGTTGCTCTCTCTACTCTCTCTCTCTCTCTTACTCTCTCTTACTCTCCCATTCCTTGCGTTTGAAGAAAAAAAAAGCTTTTTTCGTTTTTTGTTATTGTCAACTGTACATTTGTTTCCATCTCGTTGTATTATCTAGCCCTTTTGTTCGTTTGTTCCTTTTTTCGTTGAAAGTTGAAAGTTTGCTTTGCAGAAAATTGACTGGTACATACCCCTCCATCATGCACACACGCACAAGAAGAAGAATAAGAATCAACCGTGTACTTGGTACATACACACATATATACATTTCACTTTCTTTTCACTTCCACTTTCACTTTCACTTTCACTTTATTCTTTCCAAAAATTCCAGAGCCTGGCCTCCGGCTCAGCCTCTTTCTTCTGGTCTTGGTTGATCAAATTTCTCGATAGCATACCGAATACTGAATGAATACCCCCTCTGCTCATCTGAATACCACACCCAATGCATTATTTGTAAATCATGACCATCCAAATTTGAAATTTGAACTCTCTATTTTGATTCTGTGTAATGAATTTGATTGAGACTTTATGTCTTGATTGTGATCGTCAGCGAACTCGGCCCATACCCTCAGAGTTGTGATGGATGGATGATTCGCTTGATGGGTTGGAACTTGAATGCGGTGCGGGTCGAGATATGTGTTCTATGTACATAAGTATCTCTGGCTGTGGTTACAGTCTACTGCTTGGGTGCATTGATAGACCGTAGTGAAGCTTGCAGTGCGATTCGATAAATACGTATCAACACTGGACTTCAACAAGTTTCTTCTTTCCTTCTTTCCTCTGCATAGCTCTTTAGCTCTCTAGCTCTCTAGCTCTTAATTCTTGATATCTCTATGGGATCTGAGAGGCTACCACGTTGCCATGCCCGAGATCTGATAGTGATATTGATATGTAGTGATATGATAGCTTCTGCTGGTCTTGTTCGTTTCGGCGAGGAAATCATCTGGCGTGCCTACCGTTGGATCAGTGCGTTCGGATGGATGGATGGTCGGGCTTTCGAGCTTTCAAGCGTTCGAGTGGCACTGAGCGGTTACGCGCATCATTTTGTTGAACTCGAAGCTTGTGCCAACTTACTGCGCGCGCAGAAGGAAGGAAGGAAGGAAGGAAGGAAGGGGTGTGAGACGGACTTAGAGAATGTTATTATTGATAGACGGGGTTGGAACTTGTTACGGACGGTCTACGCCCGGATGCGAATTAGATTGAGGAGCCAGTGCTGTGTATGTTATAGCTAGTAGTAATAGACAATTGAGGACTGTGGTTATGAATTCAAAAGTTGGAACGTGACGTCAAGGGCGTAGATACATAATGATCCCATCGTCCCGCCGTCTGCAAATAAGCGTTGCAAAGCGGTGATGGCGATCGTCGTGGACTGTTAATGATTAGGATGTGCAAAGATGTGTATGTAGGATAAGGAAATGTTGGAGTGATCGTGATTGTTGGTCGTTGAACTGTTGAGTGTTGGATGTTGAATGGGTGGTGGTTTACATCGTCATGTAAGAATGGGGGGGACCGTATTGAGAGGGAGTGCTGTAGGCAGGCGGCGGGGCCTCGATGACCATAAACTCGGGAGCCCGCGTTGCAGCTCTCACTTGGGTGGTGTACGACGTCAGCGTGGAAAGCGCCTCTGACCTCCTTGATTCAGGTCGCGCGGATTCTCGGCGGTCTACAACATCCAACGGCGGCTTTGAGATCGAACTCCTCGTGGTTGTCACGGTGGTGTGGGTGGGAAGGGAGGAGGAGGCGCTTGAACTGGCATCTGACGGAGAAAGATGATGACCTTGCGGGGAAGGATATTTGGAGAACGGGTTAGAGAAGTGTACGTAGGGTAGACCGCTCAATCTGCTTTTCAGGTAGGTCGAGTATGTGGGTGGCCTCCGGCCTGTGTATCCCGGGAGGGTGTCCCTCTCGTGGCCCGAATCTGACTCGGAGCCGCGTTGCTTTTGGGACGAGGCGGTGGAGCTGGCGAAGGTGGTGGTCGGGTCGAAGCCAATGGGCTTCATCGTGTCGACCATAGCGAGGCGGGCGGCTCTGCGTTTCCTCAGGAACAAGGCGACGAAGATTGTCAGAAGGAGAAACGCAAGTCCTCCTAGGACCCCACCGATGATCGCTCCGATGGGAGGCCCTTGTCCAACAGAGCTCGAGTTTCCCGCTACGACTCCCCCTGCTACCTCTGCGGTTGGAGTTGAAGTCATGATGTAGATGTACTTGGTGGATCCATCGTCGTCTGTTTCGGTAACGGGGGCTCCCGTGGGTGGTCCGAGACTACCCCATCCTCCTGGAGGTCCCCTTCCGGTTGCCCAGGGTGGTGGTCCCCCTCCAGTTACCCAAGGTGGTGGTCCCCTCGCAGTGAAGCCATCCGAAGGATTGGCGCCAGGCGTCGGTTCCGACATTGTGTCGCTTATTGTTCAGGGGCCGTTGAAAGTTCAAAAGAGTGTCGGATGAGGCTTGAGCACTGGGAAAGTCGCAGAAAAGTGCCAGATCTAGTGGAGGACAGCTAGGAAGAGAGGCTTTCCTTGGGCGAGGGGCCACGCAAGAGTGGGTGACTCCCTGTTCCAAGTCGATTTACGACTGCTATAAAAGCGTTTTGCCTGTCGAGACAACATATCTGGAGTCGGATGCATCGATTCCGCGAGATACTTTTAGACAGAGATGTATGCTGTCGGAACTTTGAAAGCCTGGTACAGGCCCCACGGAAAGAAGACTGACAATGTGCTGGATGGATGCCATCATCGCAGCTGGGCGTCCGGATGAGGCTGATGCGTCCAAAACAATCATTGTTATGTCGCCATCGGATCCGCACACGTCGCCAGTGTGATGAGAGTGCTATAATTGAAAGAACATGAACATAGCCAACGCAGATTGAGTGGAGTTGTGGAACAGGACATGCGGACGTTGAAGTAAAAGTGGAAGATACATTGAGCCAGGGTACGCGCAGTATTGAATACATAATCCCTGCGAACATTTATGTGATTGTGATCTGAGGCAATGGGGGTCAAAGTGGTATTACGTTCAAGGTATGGGTACAACTGTACAGCTTGTATAAATATAAAGCACTGTACAACCAATGTACAAAGAGTAGCGCTATGCCCGCACAAAGCTGAGAAGCTTTGAACAGCAGCAAGCGGGGTTGCTCGAAATTGTGTCACCGCCAAGGACTGGCTTGACGGTGGCCAAAGATCAACGTTCAACAATTGACCTTGGGCAAATGAGAGGCAGGTGGGTGATTATTACGGGCGGGCTCCACTATATGCAGGCGGGGCGTCCGTGAAATGGTCGGGAGCCCTGGACGCTACCACTCTCTGCAGATAGACTGAAGGCGTGTCCGAACGAACATCGGAGCCATGATAATCTGCATTCCTCGAGACCGCGTTGTTGGTGATGTCGGTGTTATTTGAGGTAGCAGTGACATCGGATGGAGAATGACGATGGCGGACGGAAGATTGGGGATTAGGGGAGAACGGGTTGAGGGCGTGGCCTTGCCCTGAAGCACCGTAGTTGCTGGTGTATCCTGAATATGCTACCGAGTTTGAAGGACTGTGGCCGCTAACTTGCGTCATTCCAGGCCTGCCCAAGCCATTGTGGTTGTTGATTTCGGATCCCAGAGCGTTGTGGTAGAAATTGTGGTTGTTGGTCATGCTGGAAGGGTTAAAGTCGATAGGGTCCGAGCGGCGTGCTGCTCTGCGCTTGAAGAGGAACACGGCGAGCGCAATCGATAGAAGGAGGAATGTCAGCCCGCCGAGAGCGCCACCGATGATTGCACCCGTAGGAGGTGCTTGACCCAGAGCACTTGCTTTGCCTGCTTCGATTCCTTCTGGTTGGCCTGAAGGAAGGACGTAGATGAGCTTTGTGGATCCATTTTCGTTGACTTCTGTCTTGACAGGAGCAGCGTTGTTGGCGGCCCCTGTATTATTTGCTACAGGACCACTGTTTCCTCCAGGACTGACACTATTGCCGTTTCCATTTCCATTTCCATTGCCGTTCGATGGCCCAGGGCCTATCCCGACTGGGGTGCTATCGACAGTGTTGTCTCCGTTGTTGCCATTTCCATTGTCGGGCCCAGATCCCGTTACCTCTGGGGGAGGGGATTGCGGAGGAAGAGCAGGCTCCGGGGCCCGTCTGTTGGTTCCACCTTGGATTATCAAAGAATCCAATACTAGCGGAGCGGCGCTTCGTGGGCCATTGTATTGAACTGCAAGTACATGGCGACCTTGAGGCAAGTTGGGTGTTTCGAACGTGATGTAGTTATACTCGCTAGCCGCGCCGTCCCTCGGTGCAGCTGCAGCAAAAGCTGTAGCTTCTCCGCCGTCAATGGTGTAAGAGGCTTGGCCAAAGGTATGCGAAAGCTCAGTGGGCAGCATTGACATTAGGGTCAGTCTTGTACCTGAGTGGTGGGTGGATAAGCAGTCGAAGGACGCCGTTCAGTGAGAATGCTTACCGAAGAAAGGGAAAGAGAAGCCTCCTCCAATTTCGGTTGTAAAATAGGCGACTTGTGCAAGCGACTGCCAGCTTCCATTGTATTGGATATCGGCGTCATCGCGGGCAGCCAAGACAGTCTCGCCCTCGACAACAGTGGTTGGGCGATAGTGCAGCCTGTCGAACCAGAAGGCCCTCCCGCGAGTCCTGACTTCAAGTCCGACGGTGTGTTGTCCACTTGAGAGGTTGTCGAAGCTACAAAAGAGCCAGTTGTTCTCGCGGTATTGGAATTGGTTACGCCTTGGAACTGTGTTCCCATCGAGTGTGCAGACGACATCTGGATCATAGACGCCATCCGAGATTCGGGCAGGGTCGTTAGTACCATATATCTGGGCGGCATTGCCTGCGATTGAGGGGTTTCAAATCAGGATTTAAGAATCATATTAGGGAAGGTAAGGACTCACCGGTAAACGTGAATGACAACCTCGCCCCATTGCTCGTCGTCGTGCGAAGAGTATTCTGGTAAACGTCGCCAAAATTGCCATTTTCGTTGTGTCTGTTGGTCGTCCCACTGGCTGCTGTCCATTGGCCGGTGTAAGTAATTCGCGGATCGGTGTCGTCAATCACGACTACGCGGCTAAGCTCGGTCATTTAGTCGAATAAGAATAAAAAGAGAGTCGGGAGTAAAGAGTGTGGGGGAAGGCACGGTAGGGCACCGGCGCAGACCTTCAAACAACGAAGGGGAGGAAAAATAAGGGTGGGCGGTGGGGAAGAAAGGGCAAAAGTGTCCGCAGCTTGTCGCCATCCAAGTTTATCAACCTCTGTGAGAGAAATGTGGAGAGGGGCACCACGGGCTCGATGCATCAACGGCGCGAGAAGCATTGGCAATCCGGTAGATTGCTGCGGGAGCTCGGAAAGCTTGTCTTATGCGGTAATTGGGTGGCTCTTGAGACGGTATCTGTGCCGTGGACGCTGTAACAGGGTGTGTTGATGCGCTACCATCGCAACTGGGCGGTGGGCGCTCAATGCAATGTCCAGTACGTGAATCGTTACAGCCCCAAAGGTTTTCCCGTGGAATTATGACTGTAAAACTTCGACCATGAGACAAAGCTGGGAGGTTTCAAAGCTAGGAAGTGAAATGGGTACCTGAAAAAATTGTAGAAGCCCTGAAGTTGGTACAGCGCGAAAGCCCGCATGGGGTCTCGGAGGGAACCCGGAGCCAGCGGATGCCTTGGTCGCGATCATTGAAGAATGATGCAAGATCGCTTCCGCGCATCAGCCTGATGTTACATGGTGGCACCAGGTTCAACTTCAAGTTGCAGTACCTGGCCTGGCTGTACCGCATGATAACCGCTCGGCCGCTTGAGCAATCGAGCCATGGCTTTCTAGAGAGGGTGTGTCAGTAGGTGTTTCAGAGCTTAAGCCAAAGTAGAAGGCCCGTACCTAAAGTATCACAATCATTTACCTTTGCTGGGTGTAGTCGAGAGTGAAAAGCTGAAGCTCTATGTGCATATGGCGGTGGCGCCGACATTTGAGAGTTTGATTCGCCGTGAGGTTTTGATTCACGTTTATTTTGGCTCAAGAACAAGACCAAACAACAGCTACTGTTGATCATGAATGGGAACGGGTTGTTTCCCTTCTGGCCTTTGAGACCAAGAAGGTGCAGAATCCAGATTTGGCAAAGTATTCTAAGGAACTGTGGGTAAAACAGGACCAATTGCCTAAGTGGCCGTATTTGTAGGACTTTGAAGGCCGTTCTACTGTGTCCTTTTCTCCGTATGCAGTAGTAAAGAGCCAGGCTACAGTACCAAGACACATGATGCCAGCCAATACTCCTCAGTCGGACGGAGTTTGAGCCTCTCAGAAATTTCACAACTGGGCTGCTTGGTAAGGAAACGCTGGTACGGGCAAGACCAACATAGTTGGCGTTATCATTGCTTGGCCGGAGCTTTCTGGATACCTCAGTGCAGCAGGAAAGCACCAGGTTGTACCTGGCTGTACCCCGTGATAACTGTGCAGCTCCCACTTGAGCATTGAGCACTTGAGCCATGGCTTTCTAAATAGAAGCATCTTTAGGGATTCAGTGCTTCAGCCAAATTATAAGGCTAGTACCTTGAGTATTGCAATCATTTACATGCTGTGTAGTGCCCCTCATCGTGAGTGGGAAGCTGATGGTATATGCCTAGCTTGGTGCATATAGTACATATGGAGGTGGCGCCGACCTAAGAGAATTTGATTCCTCGCGATATTCTGATCTCCCTGCTAATGTAGAATTTGAGGCGGTCACGACAAATCCGGGATTGTCAGGCGGAGAAGTTGGTTGAACCAAGAACGACGGCAAAGGCCGGCCACCATTGGCGCTATTGGTGTAGCCCTCGAGTGGGGACGGGCTGTTTCCCATCTGGAATCTGAGACCGGGAGGGTGCATATCTGGCAAAGTATTCTTTCCAGAGGCTAAGGGAATGCGGGAAAAAACAGGTCCAGTGGCCACAGTAGCCGTACTAGCAGCATTTTCGAGGCCGTTCTGCTTTGTCGAACTTCCAGCTCTTCTGCGTACGTAGCAAAGGGCCAGGAACATTAGAAGAACTAACGCGAGGCCACCCAGTATTCCGCCAGTGATTATCCCCACTGGGGGTCCATCGGTACCACCGGCGAGCTTTGGCATAGGTGTAGCTGTAGGACCTCCGACAGTATCACTCCCAGTCCCACTGGCGACGTCACTCAACACAGGCGGCTGTAGATCACGTCTGTTGCTGCCGTTCTCCACAAGGATATGGTCAAGAACTAGCGGAGCCCTCCCTCCTGGACCAAGATAAGTGACTCTAAGCATATGTCGAGCTTGTGGAAGCGTTGTGGTCTCGAATGTTGTATCGACGTATTCACTGATCCCGCCGGTAGGTGAAACGACAGTAAAAGGTATTGCTTCCCCTCCATCAATGATGTAGACCGCTTGGCCAGGTGGCTTGGCCAGTTCCACTGGTAACATCGATACCAGCGTTAGCCGGGTACCTGAGCGGTAGTGTATCGTCTCAGTGACTCTAATCGGGAGAATCAACAGAAATCAGCTTACCGAAGAAAGGAAAAACGAAACTTCCCCCCATTGTACCCGTGTGATGTGCGACATCCCCCAACGATCCCCATTCTCCAGTATAGTTAATGTCAGAGTCGTCTTGATTTATCATCATTGTTTCGTTTTCGACAACGTCGATAGGGCGATAGATGATTCTATCGAACCAAAATGGCCTGCCTTGAGTGATGACTTGAAGCCTGACGGTGTGTTCCCCTTCAGAGAGCTGGTCAAAATTGCAAAACAGCCAGTTGTTTTCAGGAAATGGGAACGGGTCCCACTTTGGCACTATCATTCCGTCGACGATGCAGACAATGTCGGGGTCGAATACACCAGGGGACACTTCAACTGGGTCGTTGGTGCCAAATATATTGGCAGAAATTCCTAATAGACATTGGGGTCCACCTATTAGTGAAAGGTATGCAGATGAGGTAGAGGTAAACGTACCTGTGAACGTGAACGACATATTCGCCCCTGAAACTGTCGTAGTATGCAGTGTGTTTTGGTAGACGGCCCCGAAGTTGCCGTTGCCATTGTGGTTATTCGTCGCCCCACTGGCACGAGTCCATCCATCCGAATAGGAGATTCGCGGATCTGTGTCGTCAATTACGACGCTTCGCCTAAATTCTGTCATCGGTTCGATACGCGGTGAGTTAAGTTGTGGTCAGCGAGTGGTCGAGGTGGGTTCTTTGCTTCAAGGTGTTCGAAGACCTTTATAATGGACGGGAACATGGCAGTGATAGATCCCTCAGACCCGGAATGCTATGTTGCGGGTTGAATATTGAATTGATGCACGTCACCACGGATTAGCGATGTACTGAAGTCCTATGCAAATCATCGCAACTGGGGGCTGGGCTTTCCTGCAAAACAAACGGACTCAGTTCATTTGGCCCAAGTTCGAAGATCCCTGACTCACGTTGTGAAGCAACCCACAACTCTGAGCGCTCTGGCAGCGCAGGGGGTTGATGGATTAATGATCTTGGTCACGCTCCGCCCTTCACGAGCAGGCTACAAACAAACGACTGGTAATTTAATTGGTATTTACTTGCATTGCACAGAAGAATTGTAGCTAATGTGCGAATTCCATGTTAAAATCACAAGTTAATTGTGAAGGTGACAAAATGAAGTAATAGGTCGAATAAACCAGTTGTCCGACCATGCGGCGCGCCTGCGTGGCCACGGTAAGGGCTAGCCAAAACCACTATTTGTGAAATATTGGGAGGACTGGCTCCTAGTAGTATCTATCGCTCAGCGATAGATGCGCATATCACTGCTGCTAGCAGGAAGACGGCAGCACCAGCTGCAGAAAGAGGGAAGACACTACGTATTATGTACCTAGATCGCCCGGACTGGCGGGAGAAACGAGAAAAAGCGGTATGCGCAAAACGAATATAAATCGAAACGAGCGGAATGAATGCGATGGCGATGTTACATACACGCGGGTCTAAGAAGGAAGGTAGACCAGCGTGCGATGTCCCATCCCTCAGTTGAGATGGATTGAGATGGATAGTCTGGTGTGGGGTGGATTCCCTTCTCTCCTTCATGTTGGCTTCCTATTGGTCGGTAGTCATGATGGGAATATGGCGTCATGACCTCAGATACCACCATACGCATCCTCGGGATCGTACAGTGAGTACGTCGTCGTGCGTTTCCCCTGTGGTGTGTCCGGAGGAGCTGGCGCTTTGCGCTTGCCAGCGACAATCGCTGCCCTCATCGACGGTGTACGGTCCGGATGTTCTTCGCCCAAACGAGAAGGAAGCAAGGCGGAAGCCATAGGCTGCGCCTTCGTCATATTCTTCTCCGCAATCACATTAACCAAAGACCTCTCCTGCTGTGAGCTAAACCTCTTCTCCCGCGCGTTTGGCCCTCCAGGTGACGCAACCGAGAAGCTGGTTGCCAACGGACTCGATGTAACAGGGAACTTGCCCAGGAACGGACTTGCACCTGCTGTTATGTCACTCGGAAACGCCGGCTCAGTGCGATGGCCGTGCTGACCATGACCATGGTACCCAGGCGAGTTCAGGGTGCCTCCAATCCAAAGGCATGATGCGCAAGCTTGGCGTTGAAAGACTCGTCGGTGGTTTACAAACCGACTGAGACGCGGGATTGGACGTGAATTTCCGGCAAACATGGGGGTGTGGAGGGAATTCGGTGACGGGAAGCGGTGGTGAACGCGGGCTCGATGCATCAACGCCGCGAGAAGCATTGGCAATCCGGTTCATTGTTGCGGGAGCCCGGAAAGCGTCTTATGCGGTAATTTGGCGGTTTTGAGACGATATGTGCTGTGGAACAGGGTGTGCTGATGCGCTACCATCGCAACTGGGCAGTGGGCGCTCAATGCCATGTCCAGTACGTGAATCGTAACAGCCCCAGTGGTTTCCCCGTGTAATTATGACTGTAAAACCTCAGCCATCAGACAGAGCTGGGTGGTTTCAAAACTAGGAGGTGAAATGGTACCTGAAAGCATTGTAGAAACCCTGAGGTTGGTATAGCACGAAAGCTCGTATGGGTCTTGGAGAGAGCCCGGGGCCAGAGGATGCCTTAGTCGCGATCAAAAAATGATGCAAGATCGCTTCCGCGCATCAGCGTGATGTTCTATGCCTCTGGATGTACTACATGATAACCGCTCAGCGCTCCGCTTGAGCAGTCGAGCTATGGCTTTCTAGAGAGGATTCATTAGTAGGGACTCAGGGCTTCACACAAAGTAGAAGGCTCGTACCCTGAGTATCACAATCATTTACCTTTGCTGGGTTTCGTACCCACCAAGAGTGGGAAGCCAAAGATGGTCTATGCCTAGCTTGGTGCATATGGAGGTGGTACCGACCTACGAGGGTTTGATTCGTCGCCATATTTTGATTTCCCTGCTAATGTAGAATTCGAGGCAGTCACGACAAAGCTGGGATTGTCAGGCGAAGAAGTTGGTTGGATCAAAAACGACGGCAAAGGCCAGTCACTATTGGTGCTATTGGTGTAGCCCCCGAATGGGGACGGGCTGGTTCCTGTCTGGAAATTGAGACCAAGAGGGTGCATATCTGGTAAAGTATTCTTTCCAGAATCTAAGGGACTGTGGAAGAAAACAGGTCCAGTGGCCACAGTAGCCGTACTAGCAGCATTTTCGAGGCCGTTCTGCTTTGTCGAACTTCCAGCTCTTCTGCGTATGTAGCAAAGACAGAGGCCCATTAGAAGAATCAATGCGAGGCCACCCAGTATTCCGCCAGTGATTACCCCCACTGGGGGTCCTTCGGTACCACTGGGGAGCTTTGACGTAGGTGTAGCTGTAGGACCTCCGACAGTATCACTCCCACTCCCATTGGCGACGTCACCCAACACAGGCGGCTGTAGATCACGTCTGTTGCTGCCGTTCTCCACCAGGATATGGTCAAGAACTAGCGGAGCCCTGCCTCCGGGACCAAGATAAGTGACTTTGAGCATATGTCGAGCTTGTGGAAGCGTTGTGGTCTCGAATGTTGTATGGACGTATTCGCTGGTCCCGCCGGTAGGTGCAGCGACAGTAAAAGGTATTGCTTCCCCTTCATCAATCGTGTAGACCGCTTGGCCAGGTGTCCTGGATAGTTCCACTGGTAGCATTGATACCAGTGTTACCCGGGTCCCTGAGCGGTAGTGTATCGTCTCAGTGACTCCAACCCGGATAGACGAATCAATCAGAGAAATCAGCTTACCGAAGAAAGGAAAAACGAAACCTCCCCCAATAGTACCTGTGTGATGTGCGACATTCCCCAATGATCCCCATTCTCCAGTATAGTTAATGTCAGAGTCGTCTTGGTTTATCATCACTGTTTCGTTTTCGACAACGTCGATAGGGCGGTAGGTGATTCTATCGAACCAAAATGGCCTGCCTTGAGTAATGACTTGAAGCCTAATGGTGTGTTCCCCGTCAGAGAGCCTGTCGAAACCGCAAAACAGCCAGTTGTTTTCACGAAATTCGAACGGGTCCCGCTTTGGTACTATCGTTCCGTCGACGGTGCAGACAATGTCGGGGTCAAATACACCAGGGGACACTTCAATTGGGTCGTTGGTGCCAAGTATCTGGGCGGAACTTCCTGATGGGGTCCACCTATTCAATGAAAGGTATGCAGACGAGGTGGAGGTAAACGTACCTGTGAACGTGAACGACATATTCGCCCCTGAAACCGTCGTAGTATGCAGTGTGTTTTGGTAGACGGCCCCGAAGTTGCCGTTGCCGTTGTGATTATTCGTCGCCCCGCTGGCGCGAGTCCACCCATCCGAATAGGAGATTCGCGGATCTGTGTCGTCAATTACGACGCTTCGCCTAAGTTCTGACATCGGTTCGACGCGCAAGGGAGGTGAAGTAAGTTGTAGTCAGTGAGTGGTCGAGGTGGGCTCTTTGCTTCAAGGTTTTCGAAGACAGCCCTTTATAATGGACGGGAACATGGCAGTGATAGATCCCTCAGACCCGGAATGCTATGTTGCGGGTTGAATACTGATGCACGTCGCCACTGATTGGCGACGTACTGAAATCCTATGCAAATCATCGCAACTGGGGGCTGGGCTTTCCTGCACAACAAACGGACTCAGCTCATTTGACCGAAATCCGAAGATCCCTGACTCACGTTGTGAGGCAAGCCAACCCCGAGTTTGCTCCGACCGCCCAGCACAGGGGATTGATGGATGAACGATCTTGGTTATGCTCCGCCCTTCAAGTTTCAAGCTTCAAAGCTTCACGAGCAGGCTACAAACAAACGACTGGAAAATTTAATTGGTATTTACATTGCACAGAAGAAATGTAGCTAATGTGCGAATTCCATGTTAAAATCGTGAAGGTGACAAAATGAAGTAATAGGTCGAATAAACCAGTTGTCCAACCATGCGGCGCGCCTGCGTGGCCACGGTAAGGGCTAGCCAAAACCACTATTTATGAAAGACTGGGAGGACTGGCTCCTAGTAGTATCTATCGCTCAGCGATAGATGCGCACATCACTGCTGCTAGCAGGAAGACGGCAGCACCAGCTGCAGAAAGAGGGAAGAGACTGCTTATTATGTACCTAGATCGCCCGGACTGGCGGGAGAAATGAGAGAAAGCGGTATGCGCAAAACGAATATAAATCGAAACGAGCGGAATGAATGCGATGGCGATGTTACATACACGCAGGTCTAAGAAGGAAGGTAGACCAGCGTGCGATGTTCCATCCCTCAGTTGAGATGGATTGAGATGGATAGTCTGGTGTGGGGGTGGATTCCCTTCTCTCCTTCATGTTGGCTTCCTATTGGTCTTGGTCATGATGGGAATATGGCGCCATGACCTCAGATACCGCCATACGCATCCTCGGGATCGTACAGTGAGTACGTCGTCGTGCGTTTCCCCTGTGGTGTGTCCGGAGGAGCCGGCGCTTTGCGCTTGCCAGCGACAATCGCTGCCCTCATCGACGGTGTACGGTCCGGAAGTTCTTCGCCCAAACGAGAAGGAAGCAAGGCGGAAGCCATAGGCTGCGCCTTCGTCATATTCTTCTCCGCAACCACATTAATCAAAGACCTCTCCTGCTGTGAGCTAAACCTCTTCTCCCGCGCGTTTGGCCCTCCAGGTGACACAACCGAGAAGCTGGTGGCCAACGGACTCGGTGTAACAGGGAACTTGCCCAGGAACGGACTTGCACCTGCCGTTATGCCACTCGGAAACGCCGGTTCAGTACGATGGCCGTACTGACCATGTCCATGGTACCCAGGTGAGTTCAGGGTGCCACTGCTTCCGTTCGGGTGCTCCAATCCAAAGGCATGATGTGCGAGCTTGGCGTTGAAAGACTCGTCGGTGGTGTACGAACCGACTGAGACGCGGGATTGGACGTGAATTTCCGGCAAACATGGGGGTGTGGAGGGAATTCGATGACGGGAAGAGGTGGTGAACGCGGGTGAAGGGGGTGGAATGGGGAAGTCGAGATTGGGAGGAACGATGAGGCTGTTAACGCTGTCCATTGAGAGCCGATTCTCGGCCTGCTGTGGTGACTGTGGTCGTGATTTGGAAGCGACGGCCAGCGGAGCAGGTGGCGGTGGTGGAGGAGTTGCATTGGCAAAAGGCAAAGGCAAAGGCGGTGGAAGAGGTGGAAGGTCTCTGTCGCGGTTGGCGTCCAAGTACTCTTCGACCATCGGAGATGGCATTCCCGTTGGTACCTCTACTTTGAGCCTCTTGGAAATTTCGGCGTACTGGGCTGCTTGGTAAGGCGAAACGCTGGTACGGGCGAGGTCAGCATAGTCGGCTCTATCATTGCTTGGCCGGGAGCTTTCTGGGTACCTCGGCACAGGTGGTGTGGTGCTTTTAACGCTATGCTTGGATTGGCTGGAAGCGGAAGAAAATTGTCGTGAGAGACTGGGATAGGCCACAGGCCCGTTTCCGTAGACTGTGGTATTGACGACGACCGAGGGTCTTCCAGGAACCGAGATAGACAACTTGCCGGCCTTTCCAGACGCAGTCGATTTGGTGGACTTGGAGGACAAGGCTCTTGTCAAAACGGCGGCACCACCTATTTGAGCAAGCACAGTGGTATCTCCTTCCTGCGGATTGAAAGGATCCTGTTGGGATACTGGCGAGGTGATCGGTGAAAACGGTGATTGTGTGTATGGTGCCGGGTTCATGAATGGGTTTGCGGTCAGAGCGGAGAAATCGACCGTTTCACCTGGCGAATATGATGGTGAAGGGGTTTGCGATGACATGGTATTGCCTTGCAATCCGTTGTTGGTATAGTAGCGAGTTGGAGAAAAGTCGCTGGGGCTGTCGGAGTAAGCCCCGTCATAGCCGTTGGCACCGTTGTTGGGGCGAGTGTAGCTGCGATCGTTATGCAGCGGAACAACGAATTGTGGGATGTATTCTGCTGGAGCGCGAGGCAGTGGTCGCTCGACCATCGAAGGAGGGTTGGATGGTGGGTTGAACCCTCGTTTGACCGTATCTTCGTGTGTCGGTGGCTCTGGCATGAGCATAGCAGACCGGCGGAAGTCGCTGGGGTCGAAAGTGTCATCGCGTTTTCGCTTAGCACGACGCTGTAACACAGAATAAGTATACTATAAACGGCGTGACAGGGGATGCACTTACTACGAAGAATGCCACAGCGAAAGTGATGGCTACAATTCCTACAATACCAGCAATGATACCTCCAACAACTGGACCTGCGCTGATAGCCCCCGAAAGGTCGGCAACGGAAGGAGCAGTAGATGCTGCACTTCCAGCTGTTTCCGCACGCACATAGCTGGTGATAGTGGTGACTGAAGGGACAGGCTCAGGTGTGCTTGTGGTAAGTGCTGCCGTCCGAACTGAAGAGCTGCTACTTGAAGAAGGCGACGGGGCCTTTAAATCAAAGTCAGACACAATCTTATCGCAAAGAGCGGTATACGCACAACGAAGGTTGTTCGCAAGGACTGAGAGATAACCGGGGCTGGTGCGATGACTGGGGCAGAACCTGCGGAAGTTTCGACACTGGGGCGATTGACTATTGGTGTCGTCCTGATGAATTGGCTGGTTGTTGGTTCAATTTCATCTACCACACTTGTCGACGCTCTTGGCCTCCCAGGGATTTCAGGTGGGACTGCAACAGGTTCAAACGTGAGTAAATATGGTATTAAGAAGGAATAATTAAGCGGCGTTTGCTCCACCGCAGGCTTCCCAAGCCTTTCAAAATTCAAACCACGGCTTAAGCTCGCACAGTCGACCGCACTCGGTCCACTAGACGGCGACGGTCGAGCAGGGTGCCAAAGAGCATCGACGAAGTCTAGAAAGACAAAAAGAAAAGAAAACTCACAGAGATCGGTCGTTGGAATGGTGAAAAATCTTGACGGGAACGGGAACTCGCCCTGGCGGCGTTCCAAGACCGCCGCATCCTCCTGCTGAACCTGTTCTGCAACGTCACGTCGGCGATCCTCGACGTTGTCGAGCTTCACAATGTCATGAAGCTTGCCGGCTGCCTCTATTGGTTGACGCCTCTTTCGCAAATTGGAATGCTGCCTTCTCTGATGCAGATGATGTGTCGCCATTAATACCGAATGTGCTGGGACGATTAAGGACAAAAGAAGGTATAGGCTGGGTATTCCTGTAGGAGTAGAGGTATCTGAAAAGAATGTAAGAGTCCTGACGAGGACACGACGACCAAAGGCCAGAGAAAGGGCGGAGGGAAAGGGAAACCAGGCTTCAAGGAAGGCTCATCCACGCCGGTCAGGGAAGAATTATTCATTTGCCTTGGCCATAACAATGGAATGCAACCATCAATCCCAGGCACTAAAATTCACCAAACGCCGTCACGCTCTTTCCCCGTCAGCCACCGTGACTCTTGTTACAGGAATATCCCATTCTTTATCTGCAAATCGATAAATGTCGGAAGATTCAGAAAAATTGACAGTCTAGGGAAGCAGGTGCATCATTCAAGTAAATAGAAGGTATATCATTTTGTGGTTCTTGGCGGGAAGAACAAGGCAGAATGTGAATCATGCGGTCGGTGGCCCAAAGGTGCGCCCACCCCATTCTTCCGCGAATCTACCATCGGCTCTGGGGTTGATACTTGTTGCAGAAACTTGATAAGAGACTGGAAAGGGGTCGAATTTGTAGCACCATGAGCGCTACCATCAGCCCGCCTTGAACGTTTGCACCCTAGTTGCTTTCTGTGCGCATAGGAGTTGGACCTCTCTTGCTGTGCCAGAGCCGGGGCCCTTGAAGAGTCCTCATACGGAAGGCGGTTTACGTGGATGGTTCTGGATATTCGATTCGATTACAGCTTTGGAATAGAATGTTTCTATTGGTCCAACCGAAAGGTGAATAAACTGGGTGTATTACTGACTTATCAGCGCTCAGCCTTGAGACGACCAGCGATGAAGGCAACTGTTCCCAGCCGCTGAAAGTCGACTCTTTTCCAACTTGAACACCCTGCAAAAGCTTGTTCGAAGTCATGGTTGAATACTGAATGAAGGACGAAGGAAATGTTCACAATGTCTCTCATCCTTTTAACTGTGTGATTTTTGACAACTTGTTGGAATCAACAGATTGGCAACCCACCAGCGGCATCGATTTCAGTGGGAACCAGTCCGCTCAGGAGTCAGGAGGAAGCAGCACACTATCATAGGAATTTTCACAGCGAATCGGTACGTTCAAATCAATGCGATACGCAAAAGGTGTATTGACATTCCAAAAACCAAAACAGACTGCAAGCGACATACAGTACATTAAATGCGACGCCATCCATGGACTATCTCGACAATCTCGAAGCCCCAAGGGCAGGGTATCCCCGACCTGACGTCCCATCGCCTGACATCTCTGGATGAAGCAATGCTCGGGGGGATACCAGATCCCCCACGTCGCGAAGCTGAGATGTACTGCACCTTTAAGAAGATCCACATCTACTCGAAACACCGCCAAATCCTTGAGCCAGATTACCGGTCTTCTGCCTTGAAGGTCCACTTGTAGGGGTGCGTGTCGATAGCAGTCATCTGTGCTGGTGCTGCGTTCCGACGGCGAACACCTACAGCAACCATGCTGGAAGAAGAGTAGGAGCTCGATTGGGCAGAGGCGGAGGAAGCAACTTGGGAAGCGATAGCGTCGGCGTCCAGACTCGCACTGGGGGTTGCCTCAGCGCTGGAGGTTATGGTGCTGGATACTTCGGCCGCGGCAAAGCTGACCGTGCCAGTCGCGGAGGACGACGACGAAGACGGATCCGAAGAAGCATCAGCCACGACGAGACTGGATGCAGTAGAGTCAGAGGGAATAGCTGAGGAAGCGGCGTTCCGGGCAGAAAAGACACTGGATGAAGGAGTGGCCGTCGCCATAGCTTGCAAACTGGAAGCCGGGATCGTGATAGTTGTCGAGGAGGCCACAGATTCAGTGCTCGACTCATCTCCAACGACCTGGACGTTCAGAGTAGAAGAAGTCGGGGTGCTGTCGACGGAGGACGCTGTCGATGATGCCAAAGCAGAATCAGAGGTGGCTGCCATGGCAGTCATCGATGAAGCTGGCGCACTGCTGGTCAACGAGGCGGACATCGAATCGGCACCGTTGACGTTAAAAGCCTTGGAAGACGCAACTGCGCTCGATTGAGCAGACGCAGTGACCGTGACCGTGGTGGTCATCACAATGGGCGTTTCCGTCGCATCCGTGTCCGAATCTATCATCGACGATGCATCGCTAGCCGGGACGAAGACCAGGGTGACGTTCTGAGGACCGGGTGAAGAAGCTTCGCGCGAAACGATGGAGGCACTGGAAACAGGAGCTAAAGCAGAAGCAGATGGAGTGGTACTCTCTGAAGCAGAACTGCTGGCACCATCCTGGCCGGCACCCTCGCTCTGCTCTTGCGCATCCCCGGACGCTGCAAACCACATCGGCCGAATGACGCCACTCTCCCTGTTGTATGAGAAGGTCTGGCTTCTGTGCTCGGAACTTGGCTGTTTCATGCAGAGCTCCATGGACAACGGCTCAGGCCGGGGAGGGTTGGGGTCGTACGTCGCGCAGTACATCTCCTGGTTGATCTTGGCACGGAGGACGACCTGAGCTTCGGGTGAAGAAGCGTCGGTGTTGCCGCTGCTGCTGTCGCTGTTGTCGCCGCCACCGTCGGAGGGAGTGGTGGAAGGAGGTGTGAACACGGCAGAAGAAGGGATGAGCTGGAGCTGGGTGGCGTTCTTCTCGGATGCGTTGAGGATGTAAGGGCCGTCGCCGCTTTCATCCATGTACAGCGAGGCGAGCCTGCGGCCGGTGGTGGAATTGTCGACGTGGCTCTGTTCGAGATGTTGTTAGGGATGGAAAAGGACGAGTAATGGGTTAGTTGCGCACCATTATGGCTACTGTTCCTGTCATTCCCGCTGCCTCTGATGAGTCTCCGTCCGCAGAGTTGGAGTCACCGTCGCGCTTGTTGACTGGCAAATTCTTTCGATTATAGCGAGGGAAGATAGAGCTGGCACGGTCCTTGCTGGGCTTTCCTGACACAACGTAGTGACCACGTTCGTCACTTTTGGGTACCTGGACTACGGCAGAAGAACTCTTGTGCTCATCGCGACCCTGGAGGACGAGGCGAGCAATCTTGCTGTCCAGTCTGATAGCATCGCGGAAGCTCCTGCGGTTTCTAGCGAAGTGACGGCGCGACCGCTTTGGGGACTTGGTGCCTTGCAAGCCTCTCTTTAAAAAATGTGAGTTAAAGGTTCCAAACTCTATGTCTGTGTCTCTCTGACGAAAAAGGACGGGAGTGTCAGAATCGATTCCGATGTAAAGAAGCACAAATGCAACTCACCACCTTGCTTAAACCGGAGTCAACATCACCGGTTTGCTCGCTAGGTGCAGGGCGCGTCCACGAAGCCGAGGAAGTCCTGTTCTTGTGACCTCTGTGTGGCCTCTCACTCTCACCGGGGCTCATACCCATACGTGAAGCGGTAGAGTTTGGCCTCATGTCATCGGACAGTGCAGGTCGAGTCTGGTGGGCTGGATGCTGGGTATAGGTGGCTCCATCAGTGCCGTCGGCAGGAGAGACGTCGCCTTGTCGAGCACGGATGACTGCCGCAGAGGCGAGGTTCTGAATCGACAGGACGAGGAAGATGGCGAGGAAGATGACGCGGGGGTCTGGTGTGATCATTGTAGGGGTTGTTGTAGGGGTGAATCGTAAGGGTGCTGAGTTGTATGCGTAAATTAAAATGCGAAAAAGGTTGTAAAGTTGTAAAATGGATCCAGCCGGAGAGGAGGCTCACAGAGCAGAGAAGAATAAGGAACAAAAAGGACAAGAGACCACCGGGGCCTGTGAATAGAGAATTAGAAAAGGGGAATGATTAAGGAGACCCTACACTAGGTTTTTCGGACTTATATAGCCATCTTTCGAGGGTAGAGGAGGTTATGGTCTCGGGCTAATTCATTTGGTGGTCCTGATCACCCCTTTCCTCAGGAAAGATCATGTTTTGAGTTGATGTAACACACTGGTCATTTCAGCTGGGTTGAAAATTGGAACTTGGCTCTATGTTTAACTAGAGTATTGCCCGCTCATTTATTCGGAGCTTAGCGCCGGTTTCCGGCAAAATTGATCCCGGTCCCCTTCTTGAACGCGCATTGGTCCGTGCGTCAGGATGACGGTGACAGCCCAAGTGACTGCTAGGCAACGCTTCACAACGTCGCGGCACACTTTTCGGTCGTAATCTCGGGCCCGTGTGGTCACAAGGCAACTGAAGTGCTTTCAGGCTTGTTAAAACACTAGAGAATGATAATTCTTCGCCAGCAAGCTCGGTTTGTTGGCAGCTACTTAACCAGGGGGGCTTCTCGAGGGATCTGGGTGAGTGGTACGCGCATGTCTAGATCCATGTCCGTTTAAAGCTGATCCAGAAGCCTACTGAGAGCGCAGAAACGCGGACAGCTCCAGAGGACAAGGACCTTTGGGAGCTATAGTACTCCAGAGTATGAGTCGTCACTTGCTGCGGCTCGCGCGCGGTTAGTCGAAGCTGGTTTTGACCCTGCTTCAGTTTGGGAACAGAGGATTGTTTGGGGAGACCAGGATCCATTCCAGTAAGTAAATCCCAATTGACCTATCTTTCAAGTGGTCGACTTATTTCGCCGCGTTCCAACAGACACGTCAACAACGTGCGATACGGTGAGTTAGCACTTTGACTGTTGACAACGTGGTTATCAATCTCTGACCTGCTTTATGCAGCTCGTTTCTTCGAATCCGTGTGTAAAACCTCCCATACTATAAAACTTGACCCTCTCAAACAATTTCCACACTGCGCAGGCTCGGATAAAGTGGATGTTGTCGCTGGGTGAAGAGTGGGGCGGACCCAAGAAAGCTGAAGCCATGATCAGAGGGAAGGGTGTGTCCTTGATCCTTCAGGACCTCAATATACAGTTCCGGCGACCAGTAACCTATCCAGATACGGTGCGTGTGCCCTCAGGCTACCACGCTGCGCATGACCACATCCTTACTTTTTTCGTAGCTCCTATTTGGTTATTGCCCAGTTCCACCCAGCCCAGGCTTAGAATTGTCTCCCAAGTTCAAGGTCCTGGCAACCTGCTACTCCCTGGGTCTGCAAGACTTTGCCGCATTCTCAAAGGAGACGCTGGTCTGGTACGACTATGATGCTCTGAAGAAGTGTCGGCCACCGAAGGAGGCTGCAGATATCGTCTTTAGTCGAGCACGGGATATCGATCTAATGACTCTTCGCAAGGACTAGGCGACATGAGATTGCATCCGGATGACACGAGGACGTCTTTCGTAGAAGTATGCACCCTTGGATCCAACCAATATTGACAGTGTATGGATAGGTTAGTATGCACACACCTGTTAAAGAATGCCACCAATTTCCTGCACATCCAGATCAACTCTCTCAACACCTTCAATTACTTCATCCCCACTTGCCATGGTTCCTCATTCGTTGACGCTCAGTTTGTCGCCTTCGAAACATACGGACAACACCAAATCCAACTCAACCCCGATTTCATTAGGGCTATTCTCCCTGTTCACGAAACTTTTCCGTTTTACCTCTCGCGGAGCGCCACTCATGACTGTCCTCTGTGCCAACTCTTCGCCTCTTGCACCGCACCGACCTCACGAGCTTCGTACTCGTCGATCAACCAAGATGACTGACCTGGTTATACACAGTCCTCGAGTCACGATTGGGGGCGTTGTGCCCTCGGCCCACTTTGAAGGAGTCTGGTATCTAACTCATCTGGACGGAGGCCTTTGCCTGTGGCCCCACACCATTCCTTGAATCATTGGGAACATGGCACGCTGTGCCAGGTCTGGTCGACAGTTCGGAATTTTGACGAAGAAGAAATATCCACGTCTCAGGAATATCGTACCTCGAGGCATTTTAACCCGCTGTGCGCGAATTCGAGGACGCGAGGGGCCATAATGACGAGACGAGACGGCTTTTGGATGTAAACTTCTGCTCCCTCACGACGTTGAGCCAGCGGAAGGACACACTCAGTTACTTAAGCTTAAGGCAGGATGGAGTGCCAGTTGGTGCTATCTGATTTTCCATTTTATACTGATATTTTGAGGGTTTGAATAGGGTTCAATTTTTGACAATCTTTGTAAATCGGTAAACCGGTCGGTTCTAAGTCATAAGATGAGTCCCGGATTCTACAATGTTGGAGCCAGGGGCACGTAAATCAGGTAGCTACGCCCTTGTTTCCGTTTACCTGCTTCACTTCTCAGCGCTCAGTGGAGGACCAATGAGGGACTCGGAGACGAGTCTCGCAGAAGGTCTTGGCGACACGTGAATCAATTGGCCCGTCCGACTTTCACGGAGTTCCCCTTCCCTTCCATTGACTGTCATCACTGGATTCACTGCAGATATGCATTCCTGTTTGAGGATCTCAGAAATCCTTTCTATCATTTTTCAATTCCTCGATAGACGACGAGACCATCACAGACTGGTCATGACTTGCAAAGCATTTCATGAACCGGCCGTTCGGCAGCTTTGGGAGACCTTGCCAGGACTTGCACCATTGCTATATTTCTTGGTTGAAGAAGAGGGAACTACAAAGAAACACGAGATGGTGAGACTTCTCTTATATGAATTGTTTTATCAGTACAGCTTGACCGTATACTGTCAGTTTCTTAGAGGTAGTCAACTCAGGTTGACTGAAGAAAGTATCAAAACGCTCACCAAACACGCGGCCTATGTCAAGGTCCTTGAATATCCCAGGGTTTTGGACTGGATACGCCCAGAAAACCCTTCGGGCCACCTTCACTCAGTCTTACTGCGATTGCGCAAAGAGAAACGGATTCCCTGGCCCCTTTTCCCAAACCTGCGGGTGGTAACGATCCCCGCCTTCCCCACGTCGGTGGCCATCTTCTACCCAGCTGCAGTCATCACGCCTTCATTGCGATCCATTTCTATCTTTGTAGGGGAAGATACAAGCTCATCCCGAGGGCTCGACGCACCTCCAGGAGCAAAACAATGGGATGCAATAGCGTCTCGCCTATTGGAAGTCAGTCCGAACTTGGAGCATTTCAGAGTATTCCAGGCGGACGACTTCGGAAACGATTTCGGACTTCAGGAAAGCAACATATACTACAACATGTCGCTCAGCCCATACATGCGCCCCGTTTTCCGAGGTTTCTCTACCAACGTGACCCAGATCAGCCTTACGCCTCTCTTAGTGGGAGGAGACGAAATCCTTGCAATCAGTGCCCTCCCAAACCTGAAATGTTTGGTCCTTCCTATCGTCGAAACTCACAATCAGGGCCTACAGGACCTCAAATCCACGCTTGCGCACTTCGATTTTCCATCCCTCAAGGAATTGGAGATTATCGTCGAAAGCTTCAGAGCCCTAGCTACCTTCCTTTCCCTGACGCACGCGGCTCTGCTTCAATCTCTGTCGCTCAAATGCGCCACCATCTATTGCTATCCTCGAGACCTCCTTAAAATCTTCGAAGCACTCGCCAAACCTGGTTACAACCATAGCCACCTTCGTCACATCGTCGTAACGGAGCTCGAGAGCGAAACCCCCTTGCTCGAAGAATGGCTGTCCCAATACCGCGAGTATCAGTTTGAAATCCGGGCCACAACTCTTGAACCGCTTACCTGTTTCCGCGGATTGAAGACATTGGAGATTTCGCATTGCGATACTGGAGAAATGCTCGACGAGGGGTTCTGCAGAATAATGGCATCGTGGCCTCTGCTCAAGAAACTTCATCTGCCTGATGAGGACTTTGGGGAGGGCCTGGAAGATGAGTGGGGCCTGACAATTGCCGGTGTTCACAAAGCTCTCCAACTATGTCCTCTCCTCGAGGAGCTCAAAATTCGGTTCAACGGATGCGTCGAAGCTTCCCTATTCACAGAGCCAGACACACCCCACCCTTCGCTCCACACCTGGGACGTCTGTTCCTCTACCATCAAATCCGGCGGAAGCTTTGCAAGTTGGACGCGAGTGCGCTACCCGCTCTTGAAGAATGTGACATTCTTTGAGTTCTTTTCAAGGCTTCTGGCGATGGAAACGATCTTCGATCCTGAGGATACTCAGACAGTTGCGATATATGGCGATCCGTGTTCGGAAGCTATGGATAACTATCCGGGAGCGGCTGTCATGTTGGATAGGTGGAGTGATGTACCGCGCCTCTTGGATCTCTAGAGCAGTTGTAGAAGGGACGGGACGGGGTGTGCGGTGACTCGAGAAAATGGAAACGTTTTTGCGTTGTCTGCGATGTGAAGACTCGGGAAAGGAATTGGAATTGGAGTGAAGCGGGACAAAGGGTTGTCTCCCAATTGCACCTCGATGTGCAGGGCCGACCGACCTCTTTCACGAAAACGGTCAGCGACAATCTATCTGAGCCCACCCAGTCTCATTTCATGGCGTTCGCTCTAAATTTCGTTCCCCGGAGGCGTGCCTCACTTCACTCGGCATGCAAATGCGGCCTATTTGTCGGTCCCCGCCTTGTATGATTTCAACAACACGTCCTCATTGTTTTACTCGCGGCTTACATTGTACTGGGAATGTATTCACCATTGTACTCGCCTTCTTGCATCACATCTCAACAAGGGCGATACTCAGCCGCAGGTCAATTTTCGATTCGCAAACAAACCCAGTCAATCAAAGGAATTGCAGATCTCACCTCGGTATCGAACCCCTTGCCATTCAAATACACCAGTGGCTCGGTAGATCTGGACACTCCACTCCGCTCTCAAAACACATAAAACCTCGTCAATTTTCCCCCGGGAAGCTCACCAACAGCCTGGCTCATTCACCCTCCTCGCTTTCGCACCATCGAACGGAATGCCCGAATCCTCTAATTCACCCGAAGCAGGGGATACATCCCTCCCCATATGTGAAATGTGCCTCAAATCGATGCCGGATTCGACGGCAAGCTTTCCCTGCAGTGAGTGGACACAATCCAAGTGAAACTTAAAATATTTTATTGATTATTCTCTGCAGCACACGATTTATGTCTTGATTGCGCTGCGTCCGGGAAACCTTGTGCCAGAGGTTACAGTCAGCCAAAGAAGGTCCCTGATATTTCACTTGATAATGTTACTGAACAAACGGGAGGTAGTGATAGCTGGGATCATGTAGGTGTGCATGGTTTTTGATTGTTAACCTGTTGGGATGATACGAAGCGCGGTCTAGGTCAATTACCTCCCAGGTTAAAGCGAATTGCGAAGAATTGCACGATGTCGCCAAAAAGCGAACGCCAGTGGCCCTGGAGCTGATTTGCCTTCACAAGTGAACTGTGAAAATGAACTTTTATGTATTGTATTGTCATCTTCCCGTTCATAATTTAGTTACGAGCAGGGCTTGTTGTTCTTACTTTTGTGATTCATAACTGACATTATGACACTTCTGCGGTTCCGCAAGTGGTATTATATTAGCTTTAGACATCCTCGCAACGCTCTGGATAAGTAACAGTCATGGTTTTAATTCGCTGACCATGAATGACGTGACGTAGTAGTAATGTGTGTATTAGTTTACTTGCGGACGTATGGATCGCAGACGTGGGGGTCATGTAGCTTGGAAGGGTCCAGAGTGAAGTATCCTCGTCGAAGACCTTCCATGTACGACCATTGTCGAGCCGTATTGCCTGCACGCGCAGAGATTTCGATCTTGAAGTTCCAGAACTACCATCGAGTGCGTCAGCTATCTTTACAACGATAACAAACATAGAAAAGGAACAAGGAACGTACGATCCAACCAGCACCTTTACTGTACTGGAGTTTCTGAGCATCTGCCCACTTGTGGAGGAATGCGTCCGTTGCTGAGAATTGAGTTGAGAGACTCCATTCTGGTATCACATTATCAGTGGATTACTGCTAGGATAACTCGTTGAAACGAACCTCCAAACCAGAGAGGGGTGTTCCCGAGAGCGGCATCTTTCTCGATGCGGTCGAGGTCTGCGAAAAGTTCGATATGTAAGTATGAGAAACCCAAAGTAGCCAGAGAGGCTTACTGCAGAGATGGGACAAGTATGCTTCTTCGTTAGGGTCAGCAACGCCCTAAAGAGAATCTGTCAACCGCCTGGACATTCGGATAATAAAACACTTACACCGAACGAATAGTACAGGTGGTTGTCGTAAGTTTGAGGACCAATTGCAGCATCTGCGGGATTTGCGGGGTTGTTATGTTGCCAACTAATGTCCATAAAGCTACACCCAAAATGAGAGTAGTCCCCTGAACAAGCAAAATAAACCTACTTGGTGACCAATGGCGTTCGGTTTTTCAGCTGCTCGCGCAAGCCGTGCTGATTGAATTCCATGTTGACTGAAAGCTGGACTGCGACGCCAGAAATGATGGGGATCATATCCTTCAGAACCTGAATGACCTCGCCAGAGAACGAATTTGTGGCTCCAGACATGGCGTTCAATGCCTCAGTGACGTTGTGTGCAGAGCGGACCCCTGGCGGTTTGCTATCTTCGTATGACTGATCAACGGAAATGCCTAATGCAATTTCGACTGCACGGACGATCTGGACAAAATTCTTCTGGACTACATACGACGAGATTTTGTCAGAAGGGTTTAACAGGAATGAAAAGGGACTGACTTACAGGTCCCATAACCGGGAGTCTTGCTAGCATCCATGATGGGCTCATTCACGGCATGCAACGATGCTACAGTTTCGAAAGCTGGATCGACATGAGATAGAGCGGTCATCACACCGGACCAGACGAGGGCACGGTGATAATTGGAGGGAGTCTATAGTCGGTGTCAATGCGGGTACATATGAAACCGAGGTTGACGTACGTAGAATTGAGGACTAGATGTGCACCTATATCATATGCCCGACTGTCATTTACTGATGCTTCTGGGGCAGATCAGGTAGCAACTTACCGTCCGGCAAACATCTGGTTCTCTGCCTGCGCTCCCGGCAGAGCATGGTGATCAAGTATGACAGTGATTCCAGCATTTCGAAGCTGTCTCAACCCTCGTTGCTGTCAAAGCACAACCAGTAGATCGTTAGAATGGGTGCCGGAGAAACAAAGTGAATCAGTACTAGTTGATGAATACCGCCTTTAGGGAAGTATTCGGTTCTGCGGTCTACGAGTGACTCAACAATCCAATATCCGAGCTACGGCGCGTTTAGAGTGTTGAACTGATCTATGTTTCTGGTGAAATGCTTACTGGGATCCGAACAGTGTTTAGCCCCGCAGCAACCAACTGATCCACGTCCGTTTGGTTGAACCAGGTCGTCCTAGCGGGAATTTAGGTGAGAATTTAATAGAAGAGAGGGAAACCTACCAATGTTTGTTAAAAGTGGCATCGACCGTGTTCGGGTATGCTTGAGCAAAGGCACTGAGACGGACGGTTAAATTATGAAAACTCATTGGCGCAAAACACAACCCACAACTCGGTGGCAATGCATTTGGAACAGTCGCTGCAGGACTGGCCTCCCATGTCGAGCCATTCTAAACGGATTATTAGGAAATCAGAAAAAGGCAAGATTTGTTCCAACCTTGAGGGAGCATCCACGGTTCGATAAGAAGCCTAAATCGTTGTTAGTATTGAACGCTTGATGCGATGGTCGACCACTGACCATGATCCCAAATTCACACCGTATATCTTGGGGGGTATGCTAGCGGCCCTTGCAATGGCAAGGGTCGCAAAGAGAAAGGAGAGACTGTAAAAAAGAGCGAGTTGCATGAGACTCGTTAGGAGGAGCCCAGAGAGAAAACGAGCGTATTTAACCGCAGAAGCGCGAGCTGGAGGGGGAAAGGTGATCGAAAAGGATAATTGAATGCTCAATCCCAGTGGACGCGACATTTATAGTCTCTTCTCTACCAGCTTCCGAGTAAGCAGGACCGCTGGCTGACAGCCAGAACGTAACTAAACCAGCCAAAAACTTACCACACCGTCGTGAGATGTAACGGAACCTTCATCTACGTTCGGATCCTGCTCGCATGGTAGACTTCATTGAATGAGCCGATATTGGCAAGCTGCTTCTTCTTCCTAGAAATCACGTTGGAAGTCGCGAAGCCAAGACCCTGGGGATGATTCGATCTCGCTTGGAGATATAGCCCGCATATCCAAGGGATAATCTCAAGACATCTGATTCTAAAGTTTGCCAGAGACAGAGCTGAATGGCGAAGCAAACTTGACCATGGTGGTAGGAGGAGAGATGTCACCGTGGAAAATCCAAATCACCCCCATCAATCTGCACATCACACTCACATCACAGATCCTGTTTCTTGCCACCACGATTCGCCGGGGTAGACTCTGTATCACTGTTTCTGCATCCTCTGGACCAACGACCATGGAGGATATGTCGGTGATGTTATGGGCCCCGTCAAGAAATTCGCCCTTCTCGACCACCACCAACAAACTCGGATTTTCACATATTCTCCACTCAGTCTGACACCAGGCTTGAATACGCAGTGACGCCTTCGTGAGATGGCTTTCAACGACCACTTACTAGGCTCCCAGTGATTGTTATTGGCCGACGGGTAGGCACTAATGAACCCGATTACTTGACAATTCATTTCTGGTGGTTCCCATCTATGTACTTACATATGTCAGAGCCTTGGTAACCAAGATTGTACCTCCGAATCTGAACAGCCAGCCTTTCATCACTACAAGCCTTCGGCTTGCCCGTGGCTTCGCCACGGGGGAAAAACACAGGCTTGCCCTGCGG
>ML210319.1:0-36849 GCA_004369085.1 Coprinopsis marcescibilis
GTACACAGGTCATCCAGTCTATGTAGAGGACACATACACTTTTCATAATGTGTACATAATGTGCACATGTTGTATACATGTTGTATACATATGGTGTACATATAGTGCACATACCGTCTATATAGAGGTGTGGGTCAGTGTAAAGTACTCAGTCCAGCAGCAGATAGTATTTGGATAGAGCAGTTTGAATACATGCTTAAGGACAGAATAAACATGTCAATTCATCATAACGACATGTTAAACCTCACTACTGTATGCAAAAGATTTAAGTAAGTGAACTAAGTGCACTAAGTGCTTAAAGCTGGACGTTTTACTGGTTTTATGGTATAACCAGTAAATCATCATCACCAGCTTTCAGCTGCCCATGAGAATGTGCAATGCCTGTAAGTAACTAACTCTGCAAGTTGCTTACTTGATTATTTGGTTTGCAGCATTTCAGACCCATAGCGTTGGTTCAGATGGCCTTGGAAAATTTGACAGTCCAGTGAGCATTCCAACTGTATTTATCCTGTGGTGAAACACATTACTTTTGCAATGCATGTTGAGTCAATGTTGAGTTAGTTGATAGCTAGGACATCTCCTGACTCCCCACTCTTTGAGTCTCAATGCAATGGAATGCCAGGTGCACCTTCTCAACTTCTGGGGACTTGTTAAAGAGCCTATCTAGGTAATCATACCTTCACCAAACAGTAGCTTCTCCCAGCACCCTTACATGCACTTTTATAACAACTGAAAGTGCTAAAATTTGTACATAGGGGTTTAACTTAGGGGTTGTGTAATGGTATGAAAAGAATTGTCTGTGTATTCATTGGGTACAACACTACTCACTGAGAATTCAAACATCTAACTAATGTGGGACAAGGGTGGAACGGTCAAGACCCTTAAAAGAGTTGAGAAGGCCGAGTGTTGCCTCCCCATCCACCATTGCCACATCTGAGATCCCCTCCATTAGACTCGCAAGCCAGTCAGTTTGGTACTTACATTTGTCTCTGTTGTGTTTGATGCCAACATGTGAACCCCAATGTGATCATTGTTGGCATTGATCTAGGGTGAGGGTACTGTAGGCTCGTGAACCAGCTCAGTTCTTTGAATCTCTGCCTGATGGCTGCGCTGATGTGCAGGAGGTTTGCAGAACCGGCTGGTCAAAACTGTCAGGGTTTTGGGGGTTTAAGCATGGGACAAAAAACTTGTTGAATTTAATATCATGTCTAGTACACAGAAAGGACATCATCTAATGTAAATCCATCTCCTTCAGTTCCAGCCACATTGTTGTCATCGTCAGCCTCAACATCATCCATGTCAAAGGCTACGTCTTCAAGATTTTTGCATGAAAGGGTTGGTTCATTGTCACTGCTGCCAAAAGCCAGGGAAGTCTCCATACTGACCCCAACCTCCTCCTCCTCCTCCTCCTCCTCCCTCTCACTTTTGCTCATGTTGGTGTTGTCGTGTGCCGAAGCATTGGTTTCTTCGATGTCGGGGGCAGGTGGAATTGTAGTTGGAGAGGGATCTTCAGGTAAGTGGTTCAGTGCAATGTTGATGTCAACCACAGGAATTATACAATGCTGTTTCTGCAATTGCTGAAACACACAGTTGTATTCTTCCAAAGAACTCCGAGACCCACTGTTCAGCAATGCACCAGCACCTGCCAAAATTATGTCAACAACTGGAGGGTCGTCCTCATCCAGTTTGCGGCCCTCCTTCAAGATGTACACATCATGCTCTTCAAGGCTTTGCATCAACACACCCAGGTCCCTAGACAGGTCAGCCGGTGCATGACTTGTCCCAATGTCAGTCCCAAGGGAATGCTTCATGGTATTTGCAAGGTGCCACAAAATATAGATGCACAGCGAAATCATTTCAAGCCACTCCCAGCTCGAATTCGGACCCTGTGCCTTGTAGAATACCTGTAACAACAATTAGCATTCAATTATCATCTTTCAGTAATAACAGAATTAACTTGATCCAGTAGTTCATGTGCTCCTGCATAAGGTCCACCTTGATGAAACTGTTTTCCTTTCCGGTAGGGTTCAGCAGCCAGTTGTTTAGTACAATGTGTCTAGTGTTGCAACATTAGCAAAGGAAACAAAACATTAGTGGGACACTCACGCTATTGGTTTTGGCCACACCCACATTAGGTTGTGGATAATACAGAGCATATGTCTGATCTGTGCTTAATTTATCATGGAATTCCTGTTAACATGTTCTAACTCTATCCAAAGTGGCAGTCGAGAGCGGGACAGCAGCAACTATTTGGCCATTGCACAAGGCAAGAAAAGAAGACATGAAACTTGAAGATACAGAAGATGCTTTCAACACTGCTGGCCCATTACTCATTACTGACATCATCCACACCTGTGAAGAAAGCTCCGTTTTCCACAGATGCCTTATCCACTGCATTTTGCACATAGCAGTTACCCAGGGTCCTGGCCTTGAAAAGTTTCAGTTGAAGCTTGCAGAGACCCAACCACGTACCGAACATGCAATTGATGTCCACAAGACCCCACTTATTCCTTTGCCAACATGGAAAATTGACGAAGCAACTATTGTTGGTAACACCAAGGTTGACAATGCCCTGGTCAACGAGCTCCACCTTCGCAACCAGCCTACAACTTGGATGAATTATGTCCAAATTCTCGCTGGTGATCAGCTCTCCATCGCATGCCTTTGTTCCCTTGCAAACATCCGTGCTGGTCATGAAGACTGCTATTCAAGCTTTAGATGGGGGATATGGATGCCTGGGTTGTTCCACACAAAGATCGCAGATATGCATGGGTTTTTCATTACACACTGGGGGAAACCAAATGCAGGGACACAGAACCCTGGCTGTCTCTCATTCCACAACACCCTTCTTTGGCACCTCCCAATCTCGCTCAGCTCACTCCCAACATTCTGCACCTGCCATGATCTTGTCTTCATCTCACTTTATGCAAGGATTCTTCATTGCTTGCTGCTGGTTTCTGGCCACAAGTCTCTCAAAGAATTTTGCTTGAAAGTTGAGACATGGGACACATTCTATCAACACGGCAAGGCAGTGCTCAACCAATTTGCCAATGCCCAGTGTGTATCCACCTTACACTCGCAATGCCGACAGTCAGCCACAAGCAGTGATATGGTCTTCAAAAACACTATTCTCTTTCTACACAATGGTCTCATCAGTTGAGAGTACATGGATGCCATCAAATCAGGAGATTCTGGCCACGTTCTCCTGGTGTTGAAGATGTGGGCATTTAGTTTCCATGGAAATGGGAGGTCAAAGTATGTGTACGAGATGCTCTGTATTATCCACAACCTAATGTGGGTGTGGCCAAAACCAATAGCGTGAGTGTCCCACTAATGTTTTGTTTCCTTTGCTAATGTTGCAACACTAGACACATTGTACTAAACAACTGGCTGCTGAACCCTACCGGAAAGGAAAACAGTTTCATCAAGGTGGACCTTATGCAGGAGCACACGAACTACTGGATCAAGGTAATTCCATTATTACTGAAAGATGATAATTGAATGCTAATTGTTGTTACAGGTATTCTACAAGGCACAGGGTCCGAATTCGAGCTGGGAGTGGCTTGAAATGATTTCGCCATGCATCTATATTTTGTGGCACCTTGCAAATACCATGAAGCATTCCCTTGGGACTGACATTGGGACAAGTCATGCACCGGCTGACCTGTCTAGGGACCTGGGTGTGTTGATGCAAAGCCTTGAAGAGCATGATGTGTACATCTTGAAGGAGGGCCGCAAACTGGATGAGGACGACCCTCCAGTTGTTGACATAATTTTGGCAGGTGCTGGTGCATTGCTGAACAGTGGGTCTCGGAGGTCTTTGGAAGAATACAACTGTGTGTTTCAGCAATTGCAGAAACAGTGTCGTATAATTCCTGTGGTTGACATCAACATTGCGCTGAACCACTTACCTGAAGATCCCTCTCCAACTACAATTCCACCTGCCCCTGACATTGAAGAAACCAATGCTTCGGCACATGACAACACCAACATGAGCGAAAGTGAGGAGGAGGAGGAGGAGGTTGGGGTCAGTATGGAGACTTCCCTGGCTTTCAGCAGCAGTGACAATGAACCAACCCTTTCATGCAAAAATCTTGAAGATGTAGCCTTTGACATGGATGATGTTGAGGCCAACAACAACAACAATGTGGCTGGAACCGAAGGAGATGGATTTACATTAGATGATGTCCTTTCTGTGTACTAGACATGATATTAAATTCAACAAGTTTTTTGTCCCACGCTTGAACCCCCAAAACCCTGACAGTTTTGACCAGCCGGTTCTGCAAACCTCCTGCACATCAGCGCAGCCATCAGGCGGAGATTCAAAGAACCGAGCTGGTTCATGAGCCTACTATGGGTGATGGGAAGTTCGTTTCGACCCCAAGTTCGTTTTGATGTATCAAACCATCATTTTAATTCAGTCCCGCTCAGTCTTGGCACAGTCAAGCCGATGGCTGCCGCAGAGTAGCCATTTATCCTTCGCGCCTTGGATGTTTAATTCACGTGTGGTGTCGGCAAGTTGGCGTCGGCTTGGTATCGGCAGAGGGTTGATTGCCGCGATGGCAAACAGCGGACCTCAAATGTCCTTGATTTTTGTTTCTCGTATTCCTTGCCAATTCTTTCCGTAAAAAAGACATAATTGCTCTTACTAGGGCTAGATATGGTTACATGCAAAATTTTGAGGCCAAAGGAGCAGCGAAACCTGAGAAAACGAACTTGGGGTCGGAACGAACTTCCCATCACCCATAGTAACCCCTCCATTGCCGTTCGGAGTGCTCCGGAGTTTCAATCGTACCACTGTTTCGTTTCTTGGTAAAACATACCGTAAAATAAGGCGAATATCACTACTTATGCTTGACAATCTATTTACAACAGTAAACCCTTGTACTGCCAGCGAATGCGGTGGCCCACTGCCCCTAGTAGTATTGTACAGTATGAATCCACAATTTGATGAGATTGATCCGGACGGCACGTGTGGGTCGCGGGTATAATAAGTTGTCGGGGCAGGGAGTGGATTTCATCTTCCTGAATGTCTGGACGACCGCCAGTGCCCCCTATTCCGTCTGATCTTCGACAGGAACTTGCTCGGGATCGGTATGCAGCAGCGACGCCGCTAGCAGCGCCGCGACCACAAAGAGTGGATCCTACGATCGGGGACTCGCTGGTTCAGCAGATAACGCCTGCGAGCAATCCTGGAATGCCCCTGCCTGTGTTTGGGGTGACAGGCCCGATCGCGACGAATGTGGGTGACAATGGTTGGACGCCGTGGAGCGTTGCGAGAGGGACACCGTTGCCTCCGACTCCCGCGCCGATGACCATCGCAGCGCATGTCCCGCCGCCTCTGCCCCCGCCGTCCTCCACCAACGAGCTCACCGCAGAATTGCCCAACATAAAGACGCTCTTGGAGGCTTTGCCATCGATCCAGCAGCCTCATTTCGACCCCTCTCTCAAGATAACATGGGCACGCGATGTTCTGTTCCTTGCAGACCGTGCTCACCATCTTCATCTCACTCTCAACACTCCCGTCGGTCAGACAATCCCCTCGCTCACAGATCCAATTGTAGGCCCAATGCCCATGTCAGCCATCGAACCAGAGCTCGCACAGATGGTCAACGCAGCAGTTCCTATGGTCTTAGCCATCGCATCGCCTTTCCAGCCCGGACAGCCTCACACTGCCAATAGCCCGCAGCCCGAACCTTGGCAGGCAGAAGCAATCTACATGCGCGCCATATTCTCATCCACAGGTGCATTCCCGAGTCACCTTCCTCACAGCCCTAAAACTGCCTTCCGCGATTTCGAAACGGCCGCAAGAGGAGGGTACGCAGGTGCTTGGTTTAGGCTCGGTCGCGACTACGAGACGTTTGGCGACCTCAAACACGCTCGTGAATGCTTTGAGCGGGGTGCCCGGCTTGGCGTCGAAGCCTGTCTCTACGTATGTCAACCAATCTACTCCTGATCATCCACTAATTCTATCATTTTTTGATTGTTTTTATGATCATCCAGCGCATTGGCATGGCACATTTACTCGGTCAACTCAACTTTACCGCCAATCCATCAACAGCGCTCCCAATCCTTCACAGAGCTGCAGTGCTCTCGTCGCTCGAGTGCCCACAGCCAGCATACGTCTACGCGCTCCTCCTTCTCTCCGAATTTTCATCAGTTGTCATTCCCCAATCCACATTCAGCTCTCTTCAAGCCCTGACAGCTTACCCACCTGCTCAGGCCGTGCCACAACCCCACGATCCACCTCTCATCCCCCATAACAGCTCTCCTCATCTCGAAAGTCGCCTCCACCTCGAACGCAGCGCCTTCCTCCACTACCCTCCCGCACAGTACAAGCTCGGACATGCATACGAATTCGCCGACCCGCCATTCTTCTTCGATCCCCTCCTCAGTGTGCAGTACTACAGTCTCGCGTCCCAGGCAGGCGAAGTAGAAGCCGATATGGCACTCAGCAAGTGGTTCCTCTGCGGTAGCACAGCAGGCGCACCTATATCATCCGCCGAGCTCGAAAGCGGTCATTTCGACAAGGACGAGGCCCTCGCCCTCACATTCGCAGAGAAAGCTTCATCCCGCGGTCTCCCTTCCGGCCATTTCGCCATGGGGTACTACGCAGAGGTCGGCATCGGCAACAACGGCAGAGCAGACGTCACAACCGCAGTGCACTATTACAAGCTCGCGGCGTCCCTAGGCAACACAGACGCTTCAGCTCGATTACAAGCACTCGAGAATACCGACAAACCCGCTCTACTCGACAAGGCTGTCCACCAACAACGTCTCGAACGTTCGCGAACGCAAGCATATCGCCGAGCAGAGGAAGAAGCCGTCAGCCCTCCATACGAAGGGCGTACCTTCCCCCGTATGAAAGATGCCCAACAACAGCATAGATTTGGAGATCCGACTGTGCAAGGACCTCTCAGCGCAACTCTCACCCCACCCGCTCCAGCTTACCCTCACCAATCGCTCGCAGCACCCTACAGCGCAGGTGCTGCCGGTGGATTCCCTCGACTCTCAACTCCTCCTCAAGGACCAAGCCAAGGCGGACGTCCTGGTTCGCGTCCCATGAGCCAATACCCCGGCGGGCGTCCCCAATCACAATTCCAGCCCCAACGCGACCCACGCAAAGTCGTCGATCTCGTGCGGAAGAACAGCGTGGCCTCAAGCTACCTCCCTCTTTCCACCGCAGCTCAATCGATCGTCACAGCCAACAACGGTCCGCCCGCCTACAACACGCTTCAGCAACAGCAACAGCAACAGCAATACGGTGGATACGGAGGCCAACAACGCCCACAAAGTGCAGCTCCTGTTCGTAATCAAGGCCAGATGTCACCCGCACCCGGTCGTCCAATTACCGTGTACGGCCAAGGCCAAGGGCCCGGGGGAAATGGATACGGACAAGCCTCACCAGGACGTCATACCCCTCAACAGTCCTATTCTGGGCCGACAGGTTCAGGACGCCAATACGCTTCCTCGCCAGGGCCTCTCAATAACTCTCCCGGAAGGCAAGGTAGCCCATACCAACAGGCTCCCGGACAGTACAATCAACAACCCCAAAACCAGTACAATCAGTCGCAACAGCAACAACCACCTTTCAGGACCAGCCCTCCACCGAATCAGTATCAGCCTCAAACTGGACCTGGCCGACAAGGAAAGCTGAGCGTTGGAGTAGAGCTTTCGGATACTGGATTGTCACCTCCTCCGCCTATTGGAGGTGTTGGGACAGGTGAGTCAGACGTATTCTCACCCTTCGCTGGTACCCTTCGATCGGATGGGTTGGGACGTGCCAATCGATTTCATCATCGCGATAACCGAATTGACTTTTCCCCGTTGACATCCACATCACGTCTTTATGAAACGGACATACGCTAATCCAATCTTTTCTTTAGCAACTGCATCAACACCTCTCACATCGAATGCAGGCAGGAAGCACCCAGCGACATTCGCAGAGATGGGTATCCAGGGCACCAAGGCAGAAGAGAAGGACTGTAAAATCATGTAATCTCGTCGACCATTGTCAACGTAGGTATGGCGCAGTTGGGATGTGCTATTCGGCATCGTTGTTATGTTCCGCTTTACATCGTTCGTCTTGATGAATACCCCTGCTCAGATTCTGATACCTTCTCCCCGCCGCTCAAGCTCTGTCCAAAGACTTTGTTCTCTTACAGTCTTACCATTATTTATCTACAATTCTCCACACTCCTCCTCCCATTTCGATTCCTCGCTTTTCCTTCTTAATAATTTCCAGACCTTTCGTTTTCTCTCTGCTTCCTTCCTATATACATAGTTCTGAACTATTTGCTCACAGTAACGCCATTTATGATTTGAGTCCTGCCCATCTGACGTTTCGATAGTAATACGATAGAAAGGACATATATACGTTTGCTTCATTCATTTTCTGCATACCAACTCGAGCTCAAAGCTTTCTCTCTGGACCGGGTTTCAGGCTGTTTAGAGTGGTCGACACTGAAGTTCTTGGCATTCAATATTCAAGTTGGCTCGGTAGCAATGCATGGGAGCAATTTCAGTCGGTCAAACCTAAGGCACTAAGCGCTTACACACCAGCATCCCCATGGCCATAAACCGCTATAATGCGACAAGCAAGGTCGCCAACAACGCAAATTTGCTTTCGCGTCTGAGTCGCGTTGCGCAAGCAACGCGTCGTCTACGGTCAACCCTTCGGAGGTAGTCTCACAATCAGAACAACGTTCACACCCTCCACATCATCATTGGATTGAGGGGCGGAAGGACAGGGACTCCACCTGCACCATCCGTCAATCAAGCCGCTCTCAAAGAATGAAGTCCTGTGCATATTCCAATTATGCTGTATCGTACTTAACAGCGTGCTGGGGTCTCAAATTGTATAGCTAGGTACGAACCTCATCCCCGATTGCGTGTGGGTAAGTATTTCTACTCACATTGACATGGGCATGAACAATGGCTGATACTAATCCAAACTCAATTATCACCTAGTACGTTCCCTCCTTAGACACAAACACATTTACTCCCACAACACGCGTACGATGTACCAATTGGAGTTGACGTATTCAAGATATGCATCTCCCGGAGATGATATGCAGCTCTCGGAAGGCACTCGGAACACATGTTGCCTATCTAAGCGCCCAATTATGGTACATGTCATAAGCACAACCAAACACCTCGAACCAAATGCCCATGTTTCGTGATACAAATCTCTGGCCCCTCCTCTCATTACCACCATGTCGAACCCAATGGGGTCTTGGTCACGATTGCAAATGGGCAGACCGCTTCGACGCAGTGAGCCCCAGAGTGTGAATCTAGTACTGCCTGGTCCCCCAGAAGTCGTTTCACCGCCAAGCAACTTGCTCATTTTGGAGTATCAAGGAAAGCGATTGATTATTCCTCGACCAGCGACATACTCGGTACTTTCTTCAAGTTCGTTCTGAGGAATTGAATCTATTGCCTGACCGACTATCCGCCTTCCGCAGCTTCTGTACACGTCCATTCCCCGCCACTTCCCTCGAGCCCAAGCGTCTGCGACACAGCAAATCTCTTTCCAAACAAACGAGCTTCCAATCTGTAAAGGGGATTGGATCACCGTCTCAGAGGACGCTTGGGACACTGTCATCCCGCATATCAACACGATCAAGGTCATCTGTACATACCTGTATGGAGAATATGCAAGCACAAGGGGCTTTCAGGTTTTTGTGATATCCTTGACAGGGAAGAAAACCATACTCGAAGTTTCTTCAGACGACACCGTCGGCAATGTCAAAGCCAAAATACAAGACAAGGAAGGCATACCACCTGATCAACAGCGCCTTATCTTTGCAGGGCGGCAACTGGAAGATTCCCGGACAATGTCGGACTACAATATCCAGCGTGAGTCGCAGCTCCACCTGGTGCTCAAGCTCAGAGGCGACAAACCCGTTCTATACTTGTATCCCCCACAGGCTTCTCGAGTAGAGGTTGGATTGTCACTGGTACCCCAGTGGGAATTCTCTGCTATCTACCCGCCTGCGAAGGTCCAGAAGGATGGCGGAATGGAAACGATTCGCTGGCTCGTCGACGCGACTCCCAGCGGGTTGTTGAAGGATGTCGGGACGGGGTTAGAAGCGACCTACTTATTCTGGGAAGCTGAGTGAGTATTTGCTTTCGAAATCGATAACCCAGAGCTGAAGGTCCCAAATTTATTAGGACAACGGACGTCGGCTTGTTTACGCCCCCACACTCTCCAGAGTTGGGGAAATCGAGTGACGGCGGGGAAGTGGAGAAGTTCATTCCAAATCAACCAACACTGAACAAGGATAACTCTGTCCTCATCAAAGTGGACGATATCATGCTGTACTTGGATAGCTCGCTCAAGGCTCTCGGTCTTCATACTGAGGCACGAACCTCGTTCATCACGTACGTGCCACCCATAAGTTACAGCACTCGAGGCTGACACAATGGTTTAGGTATTGGCTTCCGTCAATCCTAAAGCACACTCACATTTCTCTACGCTTCCTCCCACAGTCATCATACGAGCGTGCAGCCCCATTATTAATCACTCCAAAGCCTGACATTGTGGCCCGCGTCTTCATGCTGTTCCAAGGCGTAAAGGAGAGTGAGCTGGGATTGTGGACAAATGCGACCACTTGGCTACAAGATTCGGTCAAGCTCTGGAAAGACGTCGTCGATCTAGATGTCGAGAGGATGCAGGATCCAGGCTTGTTTAGGGTCATTGAGTGGGGTGGAATGGAAGTGAAAGCATGACTACAGGATTCCAGGCTCCAGGCTTAGCCTAATAAAGTTGCCGTTTGCTTATTCAACAACAGATTGCTTAACTTGATCACTTTTTCTCGTCTTGCTGTAATATCGACCTTTGGTCAGCCGCCAGACAATAGCGATCGATTAAATGTTGCGGTATTACAACGCACCGAGAGCTACGTTAATTTTCTGCAGAGAGTGATCTTCTAAGCCCCCTGGCTCGGGGGTGCTACATAATTACAACGCACCGAGAGCTACGTGAATTTTTTGCAGAGTGATCTTCTATAGAAGTGACTTATCTATTCCGGGAGGCCGAGTGAGTATTCGCTTTTGAAATTGATAGCCCCGAGCTGAAGGTCCCAAATTATCAGAACGACGAAAGTCGGCTAGTTTACGCCACCACTCTCCAGAGATAAACAATCGAAAAGAAGTGGAGATGTTTATCCCGAATCGACCAACACTGAACGAGAGGATAACGCCGTCCTCATCAAAGTGGACGAGGTTACACCGTATCTGGATCACTCGCTCAAGGCTCTCGGTCTTCATACCGAAGCACGAACCTCTTTCATCACGTACGTACCTTCCGATAGCTGCTAGAATGATAGTAGCTCGAGGCTAACATAATAAATTAGGTATTGGCTTCCGTCGATCCTGAAGCACACTTACATCGCACTACGGTTCCTCCCACAATCTTCCTACGAGCGTGCGGCTCCTCTGTCAATCACTCCGAGGCCTGACATTGTGGCCCGAGTCTTCATGTTATTCCAAGGCATAAAGGAGAGCGAGCTGGGACTTTGGGTCAATGCAACGACTCGGCTGCAGGACCCGGTCGAGTTCTGGCAAGACGTCGTCGAGATAGACGTCATAAAGATGCAGGACCCATGCTTGTTTAGGGCTATCGAGTGGGGAGGAATGGAAGTGAAAGGTTGGTGAAAGGATGATTCAGACCTTTGTTACCCCTAAGTAATTGGAAATCCTCGTAAATCCCACTCGTGACCAGTTGACTCTTGCGCACTATGTGTAAAGTAGCTATCCTCTGGGGCAAAGTACCTGATTCCTAAATATACAATGGTTGATTATATACGACAGCAGCCGAGAGATTCTAAATATCAGTAAACGTGAAAACCAACGCGAAACATTGTCAAGCAACATCCACCCAAGTGACGACCCTCCACCATGCCCTAAGTTACAAAATGTACTAACGAGACGAGTCAGAAAGAGAAACGTAAGTATGGGATATATGACCACGAACCAGAAAGCAAGGACGAAGATGTACACAAGAAAAGCGGCACAGATGAAAGGAACTGTAAGTGTAATAAAACAATGAAAGCAATGTGATAATTCAAGTCCGTCACCACCACTTTTCGCAAACCCACCGACACCAAAAAAAAAACCTGCGATGATTATTGAAGGTCATCGTAGGGTCCCCAGGACCTTGTCATAAGGGCAGCCGACACTGACGACGTCAGGGGGTACAAGCTCGAGCCCATCCCCGAACCATTATGGACTTCCTCCTGTATCCGCCGCACAAAGGACGCATTTCCAAAGGCAGGCGAGGTTTGCCAATCGCCACCCCCACCGATTCTAGTATCGTTCGAGCGCGACGAGGTTCGGGCTGGTAACTCTGCACTTGGCAAATAAGGCATATTGGTAATCAAGGTGGTGGAAGCCATGGGATGCCCATGAGGGTGTTGCTGCTGGGACGGTTGGGCTTGACGTATGCTTGGATAGTCCAGCTGCATTCGTTGTTGATGGCGGCGGTGAAGCAACGACGAGTTCGCCGAGGTCGAGGCATTGCTTGAGGATCTCGTCCTTAGTCCGTTAGAGAAAGTGGGGGACAACGCACATCTGGAGTGGATTTTCACCGCCGCTTCCAACGCCGTGATTTCGTCCATCAACCGCTGGTTGGTATACTTGAGTTGCTGAAGTTCGTACTGCCAGCTCGACCCTCGGCTAGTTTCCAGCTCCTCGAAAATGTTGGCTGATAAGTCCATATCCCCTGCTGAATATAAGTCACCAGTCTTGCATTCGTCGACAATGTGATCCGCATTCGAATAGTCCGCAAAGGACCTCTTCTTTGGATTCGTCAACGACGACGAGCTCGGCAACAAGCTATACACCTCTGCACCGGCAAGTCGGACCTGGATCATGAGGTGGGCTGGCTGGATTCCTCCAGGCCGCAAGGGTGCCATCATAACGTTTATATCTCTCTCAGGCCGATACACGTTCACCAACACGTCGACCACACTCCCATCCTTCTTCCTCAGGCTACATGTCGTACCATGTACCATCTCCTCGCACTCCGTAGGTCCATACTGATTCAACCTCGCCACGATCATGTCCAAGCTACCACTGTCCGCCAACAACTTCCGAAAGTTCCGACCTCTCCATTCCTCCCGAGACCACCCCGAAACATCGCTAAAGCCTTTGCCTATCATCAACATCATCATGCCATGGCTTATAGTACCCCAAAACTCCTGCCACAGATCGACGTCCTCCGCGACGGTGCCCCCATTCCCATCAGGCCGTCTACGTTGCACCTTGCGCATTTTCGCCAGCCCACCTCCCTGCGCAACCATTCCCCATGTCAACTTTGGAATCTCCTTTGCCCTTCCGCTCAACAAAATCGCCTTCCTGCCTTTCCCAGGCTCGACATGCAATCGCCCTCGACTTTCCACCCAAACATAGGCTCCATTCTTCGTCTTCGCTCTGAACATGAGATCCACAACCCGGGGTGGTACAATGATCGACTGGGCAGCTATCGATCCCATTCCTCCTCCATCCGCAGAACCTCCCACTGCATTGATCCCCGTCGAACTGCACTCCTTCAGCTCCCGCATCAAGGGCACAACATCCTCCGAATGCGCTAAATCGGCGATGCTCTTCCCAACCAAGTCTTGAGGTTCGTATCCCAGAACCCGTCGGATGCTCGGGGCGACATACAGGAACGTACCCTTGAGTGAGACGACGTGGATAAAGTCGGGGCCTGTTTCGAGTAGCATCATGTGCAAAGGATGGTTTCCTCCGTGTACGCTGTCTTGGGGATCGGATGGTGACGAGGGTGTAGGGGCAGGGTGGTTGGTGATGGTGGTTATCGGGACAGAACTAATAAAGGCGGGGTCCTTCAACAGCTTCTTCAGGTCCTTCGACATCATCACATTCGGCATCGATGACGACCTGCGGTCTCTCGACCCACTCCCCACCAAGCCCTTGTTGTTCGGCGGCATGAATGACTGGGATGAATAGTCGATGAGATAGCTCCCATTCTTCAACTTCTCAAGGATCGCATTAGGCTGCTCAGTCAAATCCACCTGGAATCCGACATGGAACACAACGTCGTGCTCCTCGTGGGCTCCACCCGACACGCCTCCTGATATCGGGATCACAGTCACCATGTTGGTGAACTGCGTTCCATCCTTCCGATAATTGGTGATGACGATTTGGCATTCCTTGTCAGCGTCGAGGTTCTTTTTGAGATGTGCCGCCGCCTGCTGGGAAGGAGCGTCAGGACGCTGAGCACCAGGCGCCAACTGGCCAGTCGGGCTCTGTAAAAACCGACAGTTTCGTCCAAGGACCTCGTTCTCCGGATACCCGCTGAGGTTCTGGAAATTGGGAGAGCAGTATACAATAGGGTGATCATGGCGGCGGGTATCGACGACGACGAAGGCGCAGGTTAGATCCACTGGTCCAAGATGAACTCGGGGGTATGGCCGGGTTGCGACCCTGGCAAGAATTGAGAGCAGATCGAATCCAGAGGCCGAGTAAACGGGAAGCCCAAGAGTAGAAGCATTGGTCGTGATGGAAGTGGGCTGTGGCGGCGGTAGAAGAGTCGCGGACAGAGAAACGACGCGTTCTTCAGCCGCTGCTCGTTGTTCTCGGTGTTGCTTACTCGTCGGAGTGCAATTTAGGATGTCGTTCTGAAGGAAGTGGTTGATGGAGTCTGACGATGTGAGAAGTGGGGTACTGCGTGCTTGAGGGTTGGTCGGCACCGGGGCTGGCAAGGGCTCGAAATCGAATGGCTCAGCAATGACGCCAGGTGTTTGAGGAATAACATGTTCGTAAGACTCTATTTCACGTATTTGCAGCTTCTCAGCACATAATCTATATGACGAAACATGTCAACATTTAATTTCCAACATCAAGTCATGAGATAACATACGGATTGGAATGACGAGAATAAGTCGACTGCGCCATCCAGATAGCCTGTTCGTCTTGAAAAGCAATTGGAAGGACCTCGGCTCCTCCACCAGAGGCAAGGTTGGGACCGGTGGCGAGTACTGAAGGCACCTGGAACCAGGCTGGCATGTTGCTGAACGGCCTTGCTACACTACTATCCTGTTGTAGAAGGTCATTGGGCGATGGCTCCGCCGTTTGCGGCTCTGAATCGAAGAAATCAAACGGGGACATCTGGTAGCCATAGCCTTCATACGACATCCCTCAATAAGGTAAGAGTTAGGCACGGGGACGTCAACAGCGTGGACAGAGCGAGCTCGTCGTGTTCAACGGCGACGACGAATGGCGCTGGAAAATGAATGTTGCAGAGGGGCGACAACAAAGTTGTGTGTGGTGAAAAGAAGGAAGCGAAAAACGGATTTGCATTTGTGATAAATTTGTCTATATGTAAGTGGTCCGGCCCCCTTAATCCCTTTTGCCCCATACTCATTGAAAGGGTGATTGATGACGTCAAGTCTAATTGAATGTTTCTTTCGCAGGAGTGCATCCTCGAAGAACTTTGATTGGTTCGACGTGAGTCGTAGTCCGTGCAAAAGAATTTAAATCTTTGCCCCATTTCCCCTAGCCAGTGTCCACAGAATCAAGACAGTGTAGTGAATAAGGGGCATGTCACACAAAGAACGTTCCAAAGCGTAAGCGAGATCAAAATAATCACATCCGCATGCTCAGTGAAAATGAGGGGACATTGCTAAAATGGAGGGCACGGCAATCGCCAGCGCCACAGGAAGTCCACGGTGTTACCCTCCACCATTTCATCAAACCTTGAGAATCAGTAATCGTTACCTTCCTTTCTGATCTAAATGAATCGGTCCTGGAACAGAATGACAATGTGTATTGCAATCGACGTGAGCGATACAAAGGTGTGACAGAGGGGAAAAACCGAATCCGCTTAAGCACGGAGCTGGTTTCGGAGATTCTGCTCGAGGTTGCCCTTGGGGCGGATAAATTGAACGTAAGCACCGTCCCTGATAAGCACAAGAAGTTTCATTAGTATGCGGCCCAAACAAGATTAGAGCTACCGCCACTTACTGCAACACACGCTTGTCCTCCTTGAGCTTGAGGTACTCGTCCTTGGCCACATTCGTGAAGCCCCACTTCTTCGAGATAATGATCTTCTGGCGACCGGGGAACTTGTAGCGAGCACGACGGAGAGCCTCCATCACCACAGGTGCATTCGCCTCCTTGCAACGGACTGAAAGGATGACCTGGCCAATGTTGACACGGGCAACGGTGCCGTAGGGTTTGCCCCATGCACCACGCATACCAGTTTGGAGTCTAAAGAGGACGAACACATGTTCAGCACACAGCCCACAGAACAACCCTAAAAAGAAGCTCACCGATCGGCTCCAGCGCAGGACAACATCTTGTTGATACGGATGACATGGAAGGGGTGGACACGGACACGGAGATGGAAAGAGTCCTTTCCAGAGGTCTTGGTCACATACTTGTTGGCGCAGATACGGGCAGCCTCCAGAGCTTCACTCGAGAGCTGTTCATACTCGTCGGAGACGAGATGGGCGCAGAAGGGGAATTCGTCGACGTTGGCACGCTTGCGTCCGAGATCAAAGATCCTGATCTATTTGGCCATCACATGAGGTTCACTGAAATGAATTGAGATAAGAATGTGACGGACCTTGGGATCGGGAACACCACGGTTGTACCTCGACTTGGGGTAGGGCTTGTTCTTGCAGTAGCGGTAGCAGCGAGCAGGTCGTCGTCCCATTGTGAATTCTGACGAAATGTTAGAAATCCTTCTTCCAGCGAAACTCCAGACCAAATCCGAGACCCCCAACGTAAATCAACCAACAACCAAAGCCCAGACCCCATTACCTCCAAACTCTGCACCAACCTTCACTTAACAGCAAGGGGCGGTCAGGAGAGGAGCCAAAAGTCGCAGTCGGCCGAAATCCATCAAAAATCCGTCATCCAACCCAAAATCCTCGCATCCAGCCCTCCAGACGGTCTCCTGGCGCAATTTTGACGCATTTCCTGGTGGTAAAAAGGAAAGAACGGTGAATCATACTCACATAGGTTCAGTCTTGAAGTGGGGGATGTAGGCTGGACGACGGTGCAGGGCCGCTCCTTTTGTATGGCGTTTTCCCTTAGATGACTAAAAGGAATTGGTCCTGAGTAAGCCGTGCTTGCTAATGTTTGAGTCAGAAGGCCTCGGAACCGGGAGAATTTGATGGCATCATCATTCCTGCAACCCGAAGAGTCAGCGCTCCGAGCTTCAATTGCAACCTACGTTCACGACTCTAATGCGAAGGTCCATGTGTCCTTTCTCAGCTATATCTAATAGTACGGGGGAACACATTGACTGAAACCTCGGATATTCAGATCCTGGAAAAGCCTGAGGGTGGATTCCATTTTCGCTTCCGTTCATTCATGATTTATCAGCCCTCCAGTCATTTCGACGCGCGGTGTAGCAAAGTGACAGATTACTGGGATGATAAATCGCATATTGTCATCGCAACAGAAGCTGAATGCAGACCTGAGCAACACGTCCTACCGTGCTACTATATACATACTTCAACGGTGCGTGCCGACTTAGCCTGGGGTATCTGATACCGACTGACCAAGCGAAATAGGGGCTTTTTACACCCGACCATCAATTGGATTACCTGAGGGAGAACCACTCAGGCCTCAGGCAAGCAGCATGTCCAGGGCACCGGGTTTTCGTATCGACGCAAGACAGTAGTAATTCCAACTATTCGTAAACGGTTCGCTGTACTGGGATATTGCGACCGGACGGCATCCGACAACTCACGCATATAAAATGGCAGCATCTGCGAGCAACTCTTCCCCACACCACCTACTCCTTTCAAACAATGTCCAGCGAAGGCCTCCTGTTTGTACTCGGTGAACCCGGATCTCTCGTCTCCGAACAAGATTTCAACGGTGCGATCGCCCTCCCGCCTCCAACGTATCTAATATCTAACATGACCTCGACGAATAGCCTGGTACGACATAGACCACGCACCTGCACGTCTCACAGTCCCCGGCTTCAACTCAGCCTCACGCTACAAAGCTCACGATACCGAAAAGCCCACCTGGCTTGCCATCTACGATCTTGACACCGCGGATACCGCATACAACGACGCATATAAATCTCTCAGCGCCGACGCTCCTCAATACGAAAAAGATCTCGTCCCAAAGCTCGAGACTTTGGATCGCAGAATCTACAAACTCGTTCAGACCGCGAAGGATTCCACCTTTGAGTCTTCCCTGCCGCTCGCCGCACCTCCATTCTTCCTCGTTGTAGAATCATCCGTTTCAGATGAATATCACGATGATTACAACAAGTGGTACACCGACCACCTTCAAGAAGTCGTCGACGTCCCAGGCTGTATCCGAGGCCGTCGATTCAAACTCGACTCGTCCATTGAACTCACTGGCAAACCCCCACAGACCGGCCTCCAGCACCAATATGTTGTGTTATACGACTGGGCCTCGGACAACCTCACTTTCGAAACTAACCCAGAACTTGCGGAGGTAGCGAAAAGAGCCGCAGCATTGGAAATTTCAAGCAAGATTAAAATCTCTATCAGGCGTTTCCAGCTGCACAAGGAATTCACAACATCTGGATGAACCAATAGTCCATTGCTTTGTACGATATTGATGGGAATGAATCAAATTTCAGCTGTGTACACCCGAGTACTACATTCTGCGAAATAATTTCTTCGTACCTTGCGTCCGTAATGAACAAGTATAGTCACGCCCAATTCTAGGCAAAGCTTGACTTTCCGAGAATTTCATGACGAACATGTCATGATGCATGAAGGACTCTTGCTCCTTCAATATTCCCCACTTCTCCTGCCAGTCAGTTCAGATTCAAAGTAACAGAAAAAATGTAGTAAGAGACTCAACAGACACCGGGACCAAACGAAGTTACCTTTTAAACCCGCGCGACCTTTCCAGTGGTCACCAACGATAGATCAGCCACCCCGGCGAGGACAAGGGGCTGGCAGTCGCTGGCCCAATTGATTAGGGCATCTCTATCCCACTCGTTCTTCCCCATGTCGTGTGTGTGCTCTTTGACTGATGCACGAGATAGTTTGCTTGATTTATTTAGCTGTGTACCAGAGGTCTCTGTCCGCAGGATTGTGATGAGCACCCACCCTTGGCCTCTTGCGAAATGAACCGGAACATCCTCCTTTTCAGTGGCGGCAGCGTTGTCGTCGGTATCAGAGTTGTAGGGAGGATAATAGGTCGGATCGGACTTTGCGTTATCAGGAATGATTCCACGCCAAGCTATGAACACAGCGATGAGCTTTTCGATCATGGGGCATGTTACCATGAGGGCATCATATTTGTCCAGTGACCTGAGCCAATCGATGACCCGCCGATAAAATGACAAACTTTGGGTGGATGTGGCTGACAAATGTAGGGAAAGTGCTAAAGGGGGCTACATGGACCGTGAAAGAGCCAGGGGCGAGTGGAGTAGATGTGTAATTCTGGCGGATGAGCATGATGTCGTCCATGTCCTTGAGAGGTATAAGACGGTATACAAAGTCATTCCGGTTCTGCAAGACGTCAGCCTGAAGCTCTAAAATCACCCGTTTGAACCTACTGGAATGAGCGGGAATGATCCTCTGTCTGCCAGTGCTGGCTCTTTGTTCAGAGCATCATAGTATGTCTGAACAATGTGTTCTTCCGGTACCATTATCCACTGACCGGCATCGTACATACGATGAATCGAACTACCAACTATGCAGGTACAGTGAGTACGTCCATGGATTTCTGACAAGGTGCAAACGCAGGCGTACCAGGGAAGATATTCTGAGGTGTCTCAAGGTTCAATGTGTTTTTCCGCATCCCCCAGAACCACTCCAGCGAGGCGGGCTGGGTATGAAGGTGGTAAGGTTACAATAGGCCAAACGATAGTAGACCCACGTACCATTTGAGGATCTTTCCAGAACTTTCGGGGACAACGCGGCAATAGTTGACGCTGCGATTGGGAGAGCAATTCTCGACCAGGCAGCGGCCCCCGTTGGGGTCGACCCCCTGAACGCTCCGTATAGCGGATATAGGTATGTCGTCCTCCGTACGGAACTTCGACGTGAAGTCTAGGTTGCTGAAGGTCTGCATTTGTTAGGGAAAAACAGTAGTGGTTGTGGTTCAAATGTGGGCACCGTCTCGCCACGGGTTAGTGCACAATTTTTGAGACAAGGAATAAAGAATTGCCTACGTAACGCGTAACGCGTAACGGGCCACGGCTGTATGTAGTCTGACGAGCCTACGCCGCGGGCGTTGGTAGTTTTGTACTTCCATATTATATAACTTGGCAAAAAATCGTGTTTACTCTCCCCTCTTTCCATCTGAGTCGTTCAGCAGATGCTGTAACAATATACACCTCGATGTTCAATTCAACCAGCTCGGAAACTCATCTGGACAACCTGGCTCTAGAAGGTTACCACCAGTGTACGTCATTAGAGATACAAGAGTAGAGTCAGAGATGCAAAGTGGTACTGTACGAATATGAACCGAACAAAACATAACGGGCACTTTCATAGCCAAAGGCTATTGATGAACGTGGCTGGAGGGCCATTTTGACGTAAGCTAGTACTATAATCTCGGCTTCCATTGATCAGGAAGAAGGTCGATAGATACCACTGTTTATGGGACCACATCGCTTGCTTCTGTAAAGCGATATAAATATGCAAGTGTCGCAGTGCCATCCCTACCCTCTAGAACTCCCACTGCATAAAAAAATCCCTACCCTTTCCCCACCCAGTCTTGATAATGGGGATTCACAGTATCAGCCTCCTGGTCTGCATCAGCAACATCAAGCCCCTGACTTCCACAACCGAAGAGGCTCGTAAGTCAATACTCTCCGCGGTAGTAGCTTCATTGTATTGATCATATTGCCAGACCCGGCGCATCCATCTCTCAACCTTCACCAGATACCAGGATTTAACGGCGGAGCCTGCTATAAGGCGCATGACGGACTAAGGCCCACTTATATGACTTTTATCAGGCTGGATCCTTCCAGCAACTCTGGTCAGAGTTTGGACGAGCTATCAAACAGTCACCCCTTCAGTATTCGATCTTACCATATGGTCCAAAGCGTTACAAAAGCACCCGAAGATGCAGGATCTCTTCTACCTGCAGCGCCATTCCTTTTGGCAGTCGAGAGTTCCACCCCAGAGGAACTCGAGGCGAAGTTTAACACATGGTACGACGACCATGCAATGGAAGTAATACAAGTTCTGGGAAGTCTGAGAGGAGGCCGATACAAACTCGACCCTCAAAGATTCAAACCAGGAGCCACAGATTCGACCGAGGACCACGAAATTCATCACAAGTACCGCTATCTTGCCTTATACGACTGGGACTCTGGAAGCTTTTACGAAAGTGTCAGCACGGAGTTTAAGGAGTTAGTTAGTACCCCTGACACAGTGGAGGCCATATCCAAGTACAAGATAAACCTACGTAGATTCGAGTTATACAAGGAATTCTTGAACGTCGACTCAAAGTAGCTACTAGTATTTTCAAGTTATATAAACTTTGATAGGCTATTCCATCACAATTTCAGCCGGGAGTCTTGAGGCTGGTTACTTACCTTGCCGCCATGGGTCCATCTCATAGTCAAAGATTGCGTGATCAGACTAGCCGCAAAAGCTTCTGGGAGAATCAGCTATTGCTGTCGCGTTGAGTTCGATGCCGGGCAGAAACGTAGACCGCTGCCGAGCAGCGATTTGACCATGTCATGCGTATAAAATCATCTTCCCCTCCACCTGTAAGGCTTCTTACCTCCACATCCATATATCTCATTCAATGGCTAGCGAAGGGTTGCTGCTTGTCGTCGGGGAGACTGGCCCTGGTGTCTCTGACCAGGAGTTCAACGGTATGTTCAACCTGAACTTGATGCTCTTCCAATCAGACTCCTGATCAGCGTCTATGAAGCCTGGTACAACAACAACCACACCCCAGCTCAACTTACGGCGCCGGGTACAAACACGGCTGCCAGATATGTTGCGCACGATGGCGAAAAGCCGAGTTGGCTAGCGATCTATGACATGAACACTCCTCAGGACGCATTCAACGAGCCATCAAAGCCCCTCAGTACTGACGCTCAACAGAACGAAGCGGAGTTAATTTCAAAGCTCGAGTTACTCGACCGCAGGGTCTGCAAGATTTTCCACAGTGTGACGAGCCCCGAAGATGGTACGGAGGAGGCACTCAAGTCGGCTTCTCCTTTTCTGTTAGTCGTCGAAAGCTCGGTCTCGGACGAACTCCACGACGAATACAACCAGTGGTACAAAGAACACCTCACGGACGTCGTAAAGTCGCCAGGGTGTCTACGGGGACGACGCTATAGGCTCATATCGAGTACTGAGCTGACCGGCAAGCTTCAGACCGAAGAACACTTCCAACACCGCTACGTCGCCGTTTACAACTGGGACTCTGACACCTATTATTTCGAGACCAACCAAACTTTCAATGAGTCGGTAACTCCACTCACATTGGCGATACTCCCCAAGATCAAGCTCAGAATGCGACGCTTCAAGCTACACCAGGATTTCTTCAAGTCAGAATAATTCCACCGTAATGACGTTGAAGTGGTCATCGGCCGGAGAGAACGTCGAGTTGGAGAATGCGGCAAGGCACCGAGTGACAGAAGGACTATAATTTATGTAAAATCAGACGCAGCGTAGAGCTTTGCGCATGTACAACCAAAGGACCGAGTTTATTTTCTCTTCGTTTGATGCAGATTTCTCAAGCATCAGTTACAAATCCCGTGAAGATAATCAGAACGTTCAATCAGTTGAAATTCGATCAATCAAGGGTGTGTCAGCGCCCCTGTCGCGCCTTCAATTGACCAAGAACAACATTCATACCAGAGTCAGTCAAGTGCGGTTGTCATTATGGACGGCCATATCGGATCTTCTGCTTTCTATAAACTAGACTCTTTGATTACTTCTGCGCAAGCAAACTTGACCTTGACCTTCCTTTCCCCCCTCCTAACCTCAGACATCAATTTCACCAACAGCAATGACCAGCAAAGGCCTTCTGCTTGATACGGCGGAGCATGGCTCCCTAGTCTCGGAGACCGAATTTAATGGTAAATTATATTTATACACTCTTGGAAGTTGGAGCCGTATGACTGACCTTTGATTTAAAAGAGTGGTACGAAAGCAACCACACCTTTGCCCATCTCTCTCAACCGGGCTTCAATTCTGCTGCGATCTTCAAGACGCACGACGGCGAAAAACCGAGTTGGGTCGGAGTGTACGAGCTCTCGAGTACAGCAGCTGTAAACCGCAGCCATCTGACCAAGCGTAATGGCAACGAGGTCTTTTCAAAGCTCGAGTCGCTAGACCGTGGAGTCTTCAAACTTGTCCACACTGTCGTTAGCGCAAAGGCCACTCCTGAGGTCCTCAACACCACATGCCCGTACCTCTGCGTCGTCGAGAGCTCAGTCTCAGACGAGGTTCACGACGAGTACAACAAATGGTACATCGAACATTGTGAAGACATCGCCACAGCCCCAGGCTGCATCCGGGGTCGAAGATACAAACTCGAAACGAGGGAAGAACTTGCCGGAAAACCTCAAGTTGGAGAACACTACCAGCATCGCTACGTGGTCATCTGGGAATGGGATTCTGACACCTACTACACCGACGAGCGCAACCCAGAGCTTCTAAGGGCAGCGACTACCCAGGAATCTTTGGCCATGCTGCCAAGAATCAAGATGGTCTTCCGTCGATTCAAGCTGCAAAGGGGATATAAGAAATTTGAAATACAAAGCCCAAAGAATACAAATTGACAGCTGGTACATGTGGTATATTTAGCCACCCGTATATTTAACCACCCGTATATAGATGAAATGAATCCTAATAATATCGGAAAATAAAACTATAAGCGCTCTAGATCATATTGAGGTAACTATGCCTCGACCTGGAATGAGAGGACTAGAAGCCGAAACTGCCAATCTAGAATCCACCGCAGCGCACACAGGTATACTATCGATAGTCCCAGGCTTCTCCACCGACATTCCAGCGGCCTAATCCACACAGATCCTACATTAGCATAGCCAAAGGTTAACAGAGCGGAACTCACCAAATTGCACTTCCTCAGCAGCCTACACAAATCCACTTCCGTAATCTCATGCCCAACCCTCGCACCCGGCCCAAACTCCATCAACCCCTGGACAAAATAACCCGTAAAACAATCGCCCGCACCCGTCGTATCCCTAAAGTCCCCTACAAGCTTCGCCGCCGGAACATGCATAAACGACGGCGCCTCATGTTCATTACTTGGCAAATGAAACTCGGGGACAAACGCTAAAACCCCATCAGGCCCCAAGGTGCATACAATATTCGTGCTCGAAAACAACCGATGCCTCGCCAAACAAAAGACAAGTTCCTTGGTCGACATACTCCTACCAACACCAACCGCCATCCTCACCCTCGGCGTAGCCAAGATCTTTACCAAACCTTCCACCTCGTGCTTGTTGACCAACAGCCAATCGATCCGACTCCACGGGAACTCGCGGATTTCGTCGACAGGGGGCATAGGCGACGGATTGAAAATGGTGACCATATTCGCCGCCTCGCTTAACGCATGCAGCGTAGATCGAGGGTGAATCTCGTACTGAAGCAAGACATGGGTTGCGTCTCGGAACCAAGGCTGCCCTTGCAAGCCCGTTTGTTGTTCGTGCATTTCGCTATGATTGGCGCCAGGAAACAGGACTGTGACCAGTGACCACAGAGTCAAGTATCCCACCGTGCCCATTAGCAACATCATACACCACTAGATAGAGAAAAGAACATACTGATGCTATTCTCGCCGTCATCGCTAACCTGAATAATAGCCCTTCCTGTCGGTTTCTACATCCCCATAACACGTACACATGTCAGTCAACAATTTTTAGGTTCAAGCTCAGCCAGTCTAGACTTGCCTCGGAAACCAACACCGCACTAACGTCGATCCCACTCTCCTGTAGCTCGTCCTTAATCCACATACAGTCCTTCCCGATCGTGGCATATAACTGCACCCTCCCACCAGCACGGGCAATGGCGACAGCCTGGTTAGCGCCTTTGCCTCCAATACGACTTTCATGCAATTTTGACGCCTTGGTCTCTCCGGGCTTCGCAATCTGGTCCACTGCAAAACAGAAATTACATCGGTCGTTAGAATGCTCGTATAGAGCTGAGTCGGGGACCAACCAAAGAAATACTCGTCATGATCTACAAAACCACAAGTCAATCGTCACAAATTCCCAAGAAGCATAAACCAACTCACTGATAGATCCCCTCACCGCACATTTGCAGAACGTCGCAACCGGTGCCATGATAATGTCGATAGTAGTACCCAAAGGGAGACAAAAAGAAGAAAGCGCAACGGTAATAATGCACATCCCAAAACTACCCTTAAATACCCAACACTCCACCATTCAGGGTTAAGTCAGGGCTACCAGCCACAACCCAGAAATAGTGCAAGAGCACCACAACGACGAAAAAAGTAGGAAGCGGTGACGTTAAGGAAGCAACGTCTCCGCCGCTGCCACAAGGAAGGGCCGATCGTCACTCGCACCGATCGTGTCACAGCGGCACCAACCACCCCATTCCGGTCACAAAATGCCTGTCGTGCAGTGTCAACATGTCAACGCAATGAAGGACAATGTAGCAACCCCCCAATAATCGCCAGATCAATCACCTCCATCGATTGTACAATGCGAGGCTACAGGAGGTCGAATATGCATATGATCCGATGCGATAGCCGACGATCGAGGCACCCCTGATCTTGGATAAGAAGCCAATGAGCGAAAATGCACCATATACAACCGCCTGTAACACCTGTCCCTGAAAAGAAGTATCAGAAAGCTCGAGAATTAAAAAAACCACAGCTAGAGACCGACCGCATGGTCGAGTTCAGTCAGAAAATTAATCAAAACCACACCCGCGAACGAATCACAGGCTCAGCGAAACACATTGTGGGTCCAGTCGACAAAGACGTGAAACGGACGACCACAACACATAAGAAAAAGGAGGAAAAGAAAAATCTCTATAATCAAAAACACTGTATGTAGTTGTACTACAACAACACGGAAGTGAATGCCAGCTTCCGCCGCCGAGACCCTATCCACCCAGTTAGCACAACGGATCGAAAGGTCCAAAACACGAACCACACACCTTCTAAGTGATCGTGCACTGAATGGAGAAATATACAAATAGAGCTATGCTGAACTATAGAAAGAAAAGAGTAGAGATATAGAGGAAAGAGTCAACCATACACGTAAATAGATAAAATCGTGAAATACAAGTTATGGACATTAGTACAATGCTTTTGAAAGAACCGGAAGCTAAGATAAACCCCAGAAAAAGCACGAGAATACAACGTTTTACTTTAGTTTACTGTTAATTGTCTTGACGTTGAGCTGTTGTCGGCGGAGAGGGAGAAAGAGAAAGATTAGAGAGAAAGATGAAATCGCAGCATTGCTGAAACACCCGAACGAAGAGAGCAAAATGTCGATCAGCAACAACTCGAAACACTGTACACCAATCTCGCGTACCTAAAGATCTAGTAAACTATCCATCCATATCGAACAGCTCGTCATCATCATCCCTAGCCCTCGTCTCCTGCTGGGGCACCACAGCATACCCGCCGCTGCCCGCAGGGTTTCGAGTCAACCCAGGAGGAGCCATATGCCCAGGCGTAGGGGTGTTCGAACCAAGCCTCGATGCTACCGCCGAATATGATTTCTTCGCGTTTGGATCCGGCGTTGGCGAACCGCTCGGAACCATTCCGCCAAGTCCACCTTGCTGCATCTGCTGCTGTTGGTATTGGTGCTGCTGGAACCCATGTCCCTGATGCACCGCAAAGTTCGACTGCCACTCCCCGTTACCCATCCCACCCACACTTCCAACACTTCCCGGAGGTGCACCCGCAATCGTCCCAAACGTCACACTTCCCGACGCTCCACCCATGAACGCAGAACCAGGCGTCCCAGGCGAGATAATGTTCATCGGGGGGAGCGCGTGAATTCTCGACAAACCTGCAGCTAATCCCTGCGGCAAACTCTGTCCGGGCGCGTGTGCCTGCAGCGCCCTCGTACTCGGCGACAACACATGCGGGCCAACGATATCGTCCTGATCGCCATTCGCTGGGATCGGACGGGCGGCCGCCAAGAGTCCTCCACGATGCTGCTGCTGCTGCTGTTGTTGTTGTTGGTGGTGGTGGTGCTGTTGCTGTTGCTGCTGCTGGTGGGGTTGGGACTGCAGCTGCGACTGTGGCTGGTGCAGGCCTTGTGTGAGATCGAAAGGTGACGGGGTGGTTCGGTATGTGTGCTGAGTGTTGCCATGCACGTGGGTGTGCAGGGTCACGCTCGATGGAGAGCCAGAGATACCAGCACCAAGTGGTTGGAGATAGTTGCTCGCGATGCTGTTTGTCGGGACACCACTGTTATTGCCCGCGTAAAGCGGGTTACTCGACCCTCGCATTCCTCTCGCCAAACCACCTTGGCCACCTTGACCAAGCTGGACCTGCTGGGCTTGTTTCGCCTTTGCAGCCAAGTACTGCTGATGGAAACCTGGCAAAAAGGCCGCACTCGCGTTGCTGGGACTGATCATCCCAATTGAAGAGGGGCTTCCGACACCAAAGCCCAAGTTGTTATCATCGATACCTCCGCCGATGTTCAAGCCCTCGAAACGCGAGGCGAGAGATGCAGTCGAAGGGGTAGTGCGATGCGTCGGGTGGTTGCTGGGTGAAGAAGGAAGGGGATGTGCTGAGGTGTCTGCCCAAATGGACTTTATGTCCCCAAGGAGGGAGGGCGCGGGTACGGAGCGTGAATAGCGGTGTCCGAGACCAGACCCAGCGGTCAAATCTGGACCCTCGCCTGGCTTGAGCGCGTTCGCATTCGCAGGCAACCCCGAACCAGGTTGACCAGAGTTGCTCCTGGACATCCGACGATTGCGCTCTTCGGGCGTAAGCAGCTCCGAAAGGGATCCCGGAATAAAATCCTCCAAATCTCCGTCATCGACGGCAGAGTCGTGATTACGTGGAACGCGTCGAAGGTTCTTGGCACCGACGTATTCATCGTATTCGAAGCTGACGTCGTATTCAGTGCGAGTTACGGAGCCGCTGAGACCAGAAGGACGACGCTGATTGACAGAAGCTGAGAGCAAATCCGAGAATCCGGCCGTGGCAGATCCATCGGCATCACCCCAGCCTCTGCGACCTCCCATCATGGCTAACCCACTACCCAAACTGGAAGCAACACCGCCAGCGCCAAGTCCACGCGATGCCGAATAGGATGACGGACGGAATGTGGTCTGAGTGCCAGGGGCTGAGAATGGGGAAGAGGGCAGGCCGGCTTGATTTGTGTTTGGTGAAGAGCTGAGATTGATACCGTTGATATGGGAGGGCCCACGGGGAGATGTGCCAGGAGAGAAAGTGGTGCTTTTGCCGTTTAGACGAGTGGGGGACATCTGGTCCATGGTACGGTTGTTAGGGGGAGATCCGATTGGACCAAAATCGTTTTGTACGGTGGCAGAAGAGGAGCGAGGAGCTGAAGGAGGCAAAGGAACTGAAGCCGGTGCAGACTCGCCACTGTCTATGTGGTTGGAAGGGTCGTTTGACTTTGATTTGTGGTCGTCTTCCATGTCGTCGAGGCCATCAAAGGATGCAAAATCGCTGTCCTGGAGGGGAGGAGCAGGAGCAGAGGGAGATATAGACGCCTTGAGGGTAAGATTCATGGGAGGACGACCGGTGGTGGATGAAGCGGATGGGCCGGCGTTGAGGATACGGGTCGGTGCCGTTGAGCCCCCAGCGAGCAGAGCATTCTTGCCCTGCGCACCAGGACCAGATGTGGCGCCCTCCCGCTTCCCGCCTTTCTTTCCCTCCCGCCCTCCTTTGTCACCGTCCTTGCCTGACGCCGCAGCTGCCGCCTGTTGCGCAGCTTTCTTGTTCTTGCGGTCCATCGACATATCCTGTCCAGGCAGAATGTGTGCAAGTGCGCATTTGTGGCCAAACTTGCAGTTCCCTTTCACAAACCAGGCACAGGTTTCCTTCTGGCCAGGTTCCGGCAGATTGTGCGAGAACGGACAGGATGAACCAGCTGTGCAACCGCCAACCTTGAAGAACTTGCAGGGCACATGCGAAAGATCCTTGCCTTCATCATCCCTCAGCACAGGCCATGCATATTATCGCAGCAATATACGCACTTTTGGATCCAGCATTGGCTGATTTCTGTTTGGAATTGGACTTCTCTGGACGATCAGGGCGGTCATAGTCTCTGTCTCTGTCTCTATCCCTGGTCCGTTCGCGGTCGCCGTCTGGATGAGATTCTGGTGTTGACATGGTCGAAATCAATAGAATAAGAGGATTTTTCGTGAGCAGCTGGACGCAAATTGCCCAATTTTGGAGGCAGTCGACAAGGAGGAAATCGAAAGATTGCCAAGAACAGATCAAGCAGCAAAACTGCCTTTGGCACGTGCTGTGCTAACGTAATCCTCATAAATTCGCTCCCGAGTTCGAACCACTCCAAAGCCACTTGTTTCTGCCCCCAATGTCCTACTGGTCCTCTATAAACCTAACTTGTGCTCATCTGGCTCTAAGTCTGAGGGTGGAACTCTAGTATTTCGACGATGCTTCTATCATTCTGAGCCGTTTCTGTGGGCGCCACTTCTACCTCGCCACATCGCTGGGTCTCGTCCTCGTGTTCAGCCTCCAATACCGTTCTTGCCTCGAGTTATGATCGCACGATGGTATCTAAATTGAACATATCCACGTGTACATCGATACTCTACGGAGGATATCGATTAACGTCTAACAGACCAAACTCTCTCTTTCGCTCCTAGTAGTACTAGCTTCAAGTTCGACAAAGTGGTGAGTTCTCACAATCCGCTCTTCGAATTGCACCGCTGACCCTCTCACGTAGACCATTGACCGTAATGTCACTATCGGTAGAAAAGACAATCGTGATGCAAGTCCTCTTGACCTTCGCGACCCTGACAAAACGTAACGTTCCAACCCAGCCTGATTCTTGGAGAAACAGGTGTCGGAAAGAGCACTGTAAGTCCATAGTTAGCTTTCGACACGCCTTTATTGTCCGCTCGGTCGAATAAGACTATGGAATCATATCGAATCGATGCTCACTATTACGTGCACAGTTCATTAACAACCTCCTCGGTGAAGCCAATCGCGCTCCCGTAGGCCATAACCTCCAATCCACAACGACAACCCTCAAGGGGTACGATCTTCCAGACCGCAACGTCCGTCTGGACCGCATAGTCCTCGTAGACACCCCCGGCTTCAACAACGACCAAACCGAGGACGACGAGGTCTGGAAGGACATCATCATCTGGCTTCAAAGCTTGTACGTCGACTTTCAATCTGTGCCAGCACCATTCTCACAATCGTCTCCACCAAAGACCAACAGATACCCTTGTCTGCTCACCCCTGTACATTCAAGACGTCTCTCAGTACAACCCCCGCCTCCGCATAAGCCTGAACCACATCCAGCGCACATGGATTACGGGCAACCTCCACATCTCCTTCAGTGCCTCCAAGCCCGCCAATCCCCAAAGCTTTGCCCGCTTCATCAAAACCCTCCGTGAAGACCTCAGCCAGGACCCCAACCTCTCAAAAATCACATTCAATACCAACCATGATCAACTCATCAGTATCAACTCAACACAAGACCAGCTGAAAGTACTCCTCGACGCCGTCCTCGAGAAGCCCTCAATCAATGTGGCCCTCCTCCTTCAAGAATTAGAGCCTATCTTCAATCTAGCACGAAGCAAGACCCCACAACTCGTAATGTTCGTACCAGCCATCGCTTTCCCTCCCTTCCCTTCCCAACCACTGACCATGCCATCCTTCACAGCCTCGTAATAGGTGAAACCGGAGTCGGCAAAAGCACCGTACGTCCTTGCTCTTCCTCTACTGCCCCCCGATACTCACCAAATCCATCACGCAGTTCATCAACAACGTCCTCGGCACACCCGAAGCACCCGTCGGCCACTCCCTCAAATGCCGAACCCAAACCGTCCAAGAATACGCCTACCTCCATCCCTCGGGCAAAACAATCCACCTCGTCGATACACCAGGGTTCAACGACAGCTTCTCCCAAGACGTTATCGTTCTCGACAAGATCCGCAAATGGTTTAAACGTCCGTACGTATCCCTCCTTTCCAAACCTCACCTTCGCCCAACCAACCAAAGCTAACCACCACATCTACCACAGTGACCTAGTCTCCACCCACCTCCTCGGTATCCTCTACCTGCACGACATTGCCCAACCCCGCTTCACATCACCCCCACTCACAATGACCCCCAAACGGCTCACACACTCCTCCCTCTCCCCCCTCGTCCATATCGCATTCACAGCAAGCAGACCTATAACACCCCAAACCTTCATCAACCACACCGGCGAACTGCAAACACTCATCACAGGGTCTGCATTCACCACTGTAGAGTCCGCCGACGCCGAGGAACCAGGCTCATTGTCCAGTTCCGACGCGAGCGATTCACCAACCTCTCCCGACTCATCCTCAAACGGCAGTAGCTTCCCAACCTCTCCTTCTTTCACCGAATCCACCTCTCCTCTACTGTCCACCTCTCCCATACTCGCAACCTCCTCCCCCGCCTCACCAATACCCAAATCAACCTCGCCCAAACCCACCCTCCCCACTTCCACCCGCCCAAGCCCACTCGCTTCCTATCCAACCTCCCCCTCCTCAATCCTTACCCCAACCTCAACCTCCACAGCCCGCACCCTCATATCCACAATCCTCCACCACGGCACCTCACACTCCATCCCCATCTCCCTCCTCCTCAAAGAACTATCCACGATCGCCGGCTCCGTCTCACACAGCTCAAGCAACGGCAACGGGAAAGGATTGGGGTTGGTGGGAGTCGCACCAGCTGCCTTGGGCGCACTTTCGTATCTGTTCTGCGTTCCTATCTAGTCTCAACCACCAATCGCCCAGGGCCATTAACACACCCAAATCCGAGCTTCGAGGCATTCACAACCTATCCCCATGCAGTAGATATCTTCATTTATGCATTCTTCGATTCTACTGCTCACCGTAGAGCATCCAACATACCAACTACAAAATACTAGTACATACATACATGCGTGTGCTAAATGTTACACTTAATTTTGTCGTGCTATCAATTCAAATGGCGAGCACGTCAACGCAAAACAAAATACAAAAAAAGCAAAGGAATGAAAGGGGGTAACTGAAATTCAAACCATTAACCCCTAAACAACAAGTACAAAAAAAGGCAAATCATCGTCTCTCGAGTCTTATCGAAAGCGAAAGAAAGGTAGACGACGAGTGTGAGTGGTCACCGCTCACCCACATGGTCGAAGGAATGAGCTTCAAACATCCAGCCCGACTTTTAATTCCAACAACACCACCCAACCACGCTAAAGAGTCTCCAAGATCTAACCCTCGCTGTCACACCCCAACATACCGTCTCTCCGGTGATCCTCTCAGCGCCTCATCCCTCTTCAAGCTCGGATGCAGCATCGATATCAACGAATGCGTCCGACTCATAGACGGCCCATTCTCCTCCATCTCGGACGCATGCGCCCACGAAGGGAACAAAACACTCGTCGCAGGCGCCTTCTCCGCCTTCTCCTCAACCGCCAAATGCACCCTAATCGAGATCAACACAAACACAATCCCTGTCAACGAACAAACCACTCTCAATCAGCATTACATCCCACCACACTACGAGAAAACGACCAGAAATAATAAAAATGAACACACACCTGTACTCGGCACAATCGCAGCCTGAAACACCAACCGCGCCGGGTGCTCAAGCGGGTGCAAGATAACCAGCGCCAACATCTGCAACGTATACAGCATCGCACTCTCCACCACAATCCTCGCCACGCTCAGCAGCGTCACCGTGCTGCTCGCCCGCACACCCGCAGCCTGGCTCACCACATGTCGCTTCCAAATTTTGTACGCAATCAACCCCGTCGTCAAGACGTTCTGCGCTAGATGGCCAGGATAGACAAAGTCCAAGAGTGGCTTGACGGTGCGGAAGGGTATCCCACCGCGAGGCCCGTACAGAAAGAAGTGAAAGTTGACGCCATTGGTACCTGGAAGGAATCAAAGGGGAAGAGGAGAACGGGGTGGTGGTAAGTAAGGATTCAGGAGGTTTGTGCGTAACGAAAGATGTTTGGGGCAGGTTGAAAGAAAGAATCAGAACGAGGAGGGAGGGTTACATGACGTGTGTCATAGACGTCACTGTCGCCAACCGACCGTCGCATAACAACCTCTGCCCACCAAGCCCAAACAGATTCCAAAACCTCACACTCACCAATGCTAACGAGAAGCAGAAGGAATGGAAGAGCCACCACCCTACGGCTTCTCTCCCATATAATATAACACCGGTAGATCTAGAAACCCAAAGATCAGGATTCGCCATCGCAAACCCAAAAGAAAAAGAAGGTATACCGCGAGGAAATCGGCCATCCAAAACAGGAGTGAGCTGACAATAACGTAGGAAAAATTGTCCCAAGTCGCAAAGAACCGGAAATAATGTATGGGAAGATTGAACGGTCCACCGGAGGTCGCCATGATCATGAGAGCATACGCCCTGATGAAGCGGTACACATTTACTCCTTGGAAAATCAAGATGCCTCGTCAGCTTTTTATTGCCTGCTGAGTCGTAGAAGGTGAGGATAATGACGGCCATGACTCACCAGTCCAATATGTAGTCAACACGAACATCAGAATAATGAGAGTAATAAAGACAATCTGAAAAATAGCATGAGACAAGTTTCGAATGTGACCGGAGCAAAATGCACCTTTGAAGGAGGGTGTCGCTCTGAGCGTCGTTTAATCATCAGCTTCACGCTGCCAATGAAAAGAACGACATAGATTCCTATGAAAGCGTTAGACCTCAAGACACCCACGGCAGATAGGACAACTAACCGTATAAGAGAGTCTAGGACCATTAGCCATTTTCAGTCAATCCAGGCTTGTAACCCAAGCAACACTCACCTCTACCCAAAAGCCAGCGAGCATATACACTTGCTCGGTGAGATCCTTGGCCCGCTGGGCCTCGAAATTGAATTCAAAATCAGGACCAGCCATAGAGTAGGGAACGAACGGAAGGGGAGGGGAGAACCAAAGGAAAGAGGGAGAGCAAGAAACACGCGAATGCACCGTGGGTCCCCACTGCTCCAACTCAAATATCACCTCACCCAAGCCACCAAAAGGCGGCGTTCAAACCATAACCTGGTTCTGATCCATTAATTCTTCAGGGAACGGTTACGAGAAACGCCTCTGTCACACATGAAAGTATGACACGAACCGTCTGTTCGTCAATTCTGGAAGGACGCGATCATCCAAGCGCGCTGCGATGGAAACCTATAAATGAAGAGGACAACACATTCAATTGCAAGATGCCGAAGGAATTGGGATGACGAAACGTCTTCAATTTAACCGCATATCGTCCTGAACCCATTCTGAACTCCATTCCCGAACGTCGGCGCTGTTCCTCCCAATGGTTCCCTATGGCGACCAGCACTACCAGAGCGGCGGCCGCTCGTCACGTCTGCCACAAACCCGCCTGTCGAGTCGGCAAAGAAGATTCTGTTGGCATATAACGTTGGGTCAGAGGGTAAATCCGGTGCTCCCGTGTCAAGTGAGACGAGAGGTTGGGGATGGACAACGCTCGCTTTCTACGCAGCAGGCAAAACGGATTTGCCGCCACACACAACGGTTACCGCGATCTGTTATGCTGGAGGCCTTCATGTTAGGACGCAGTCGTGACGAAGAGTAAAGACTGAGGGAATGTTGCAGAAGATAAAGTGCAAAATCGAAGTCCTCGCGCGTGAGATTCGCGATAACCGCATTGCTCCCGACTCTGCCAATAAGCACCGCTCCAAATATTCCTGTATGAAAAGTTGAACTGAAGACCCGCGGTTTAGCCTGAACTGGTAGGTTAAGACGATGAAACTAAATGGTGGATATGCTTTGATTGAGAATCGTCAATGTCCTTCGACTAGTGTTAACAATGCCAGTCCTGATCTGTTATAATTGTAAGGTATTTAGTATGAAAAGTCCGAGCCCAACTCGGCATTGCTCAAAGAGGATCAGAAAGTCCGTTCGGTGTGTGTCATGTTTCCTAGTACTATGCTCCGTCAATAGGCAGCGCTACAGAGCTTGCTCTTGATACCCTCCAATCGAATTCGTCCTGCAACCAATCCGCTCCAGGCTTCCTCTCCTCGTCTTCTATCCGACCTATCCAGGACGGCAAAAATACGCTCGTCGTCTGCGACAGCTTGCTTGCTTCCTGACGAGCGAGATGAACCCGTATTGACATCAAGACGAATATTATTCCTGGAGAGAAAGGACATTAATGATATGTTCGAAATTATGTCAGAAAGTTCAAGTCACCTGTGCTTGGGACGATAGCCTCTTGTGGAAGGATCAGCGCCGGATGCTTCAAAAAGTATAGTATGACCAGTGACACCATTTGCAGCGTGTATATCATGGCACTTTCTACGATTATCCTAGCGACAGTCATCAGAGTAATCGATGAAGATACCCGGAGACCAATGCGCCGCGAACGCATATGCTGCATCCACAGCTTCCAAGCGATGAGGCCCGTGGTTATGATATTTTGTGCTAGATGTCCAGGATATACAAGATCCAGAAGCGGCTTCACGGCAACAAAGGGCAATTGGGACGGATGTAAGAAGAAGTACCAGTTAATCCCGTTGGTTGCTGTTGTGGAAGTATTAGCGCCCGTCAAACCAGCCCAGATTTGAACTATACGTCACCGATACTGATAATCAGAAGCAGAGACGGGATTGCGATTATCTCATACTGGCAACCCCAGATAATGTAACACCGATAGATCTTTGTAATCTCGGGATCAGGCAGATGACAGAGTCGAAGACATGCTCTCACACACCACCAAGAAATCTGCGATCCAAATCATCACGGAAGAGACGGCGACATATGCGAAGTTATACCAAGCCGAGAAGCTTAGAAATGCAGAGACGGGGATGTCTCCGGGGCCAGAAACTCCAAAAGAGATAAGGAATCTGTAAACGTTTACACCTGGATGTGGTTGCAGTTCGTAAATCCGTTCCAGCGTAGGACATGATGAATAAAACTCGAACCTGTGTAAAATGTTGCCAGTAGAAACATGATGTTCATGATGACAATAGTGAATGTCTAAATAGCAAGATTTCAGCTTAAAAACCTTGACACTCGCCTATGGATGCATGCCTTCGAGCCAAACCCCCGACCTCGGGATTCATTTTTAGACAAAAGGACCATTGCTGCGAGGAAAAGGACAACGTATACTCCTATGGCCAACGGCGTTTATTTTTGAGATGAAGCGTGAAGTAAGCGGGAGTACCATATACCAACGCCTAAAATGCACCTTGTCAACTCTCGCTTTCTGGAAGGATAAGCGGCAGCGTGCATACGCACCTCAATCCAAAATCCCATCAGGGAATAAAGCTGGTCCGTGCGCTGTCTTTCCTGGCCCATGAAAAGAAAGCCATCGTTTCTCATCCTGGTCCGGTCTACCGTCTGAAGAGTACGAGGAGAATACAGTCTAGTGGGCTGATGGCGCAGACACTTTGGTGTAATAAACTGCCTGGATGCGATGGGTGGCTTAAGTATCGGGTCAACTTTTCAGCTGTCAAATTGACATTGGGTGCGGTAACGTAGCAGCGTCTTGTTGCTACAGACGCTTATAGCCCTGACCTTCTCTTCCGAAAGAAACTTGTTACCGCAACCTTCGCAAGGGCTTCAAAAAAGGCTACATAGTGGGATGGTCGTCAAGTGGTAACAATTCGCAGGAGTTCTACCAAGCAAGTGAGCGTTGGCGTATCATTTGACCACAAGGGCCTTATGATGCTGAGTTATTTGGCGTCGAATGTGCTGAGGAATATGGAAT
>ML210319.1:36859-66342 GCA_004369085.1 Coprinopsis marcescibilis
AAGTATGCAGAAACCCAAAATAGATGTGAGCCTGAGAGAGACGTCGTCAACCGTTGGTAGTGGATCGACACTGGATGGGACATCATGAGGACAAATGTACAGTCCAAAAGGCTGATCCAGATTTCCATCTACATATATAAACATCAGTCGAATATTTCCATAACTTTTCATTCTTTTGGAGGTGCAGCATTCCCATGCCACATCCCCTCAGCACCAACCCGGCGTATCTGTGTTCACGCACTTGACAGACTGGTCGTTATGATTGCAGCTCTTGCTCTTCTATGGGCTGAGGGCTCTGATCCCAAGTCAGATAAGCTTGGGGCTATTTTTGCCGTACTCAGACCTTATACAGACAGGGACGCGACGGGAGTTTTTATCCTGGCAAAGATGGGAATTGGAGGATGCCTATCGATCGTTGGTTATCGAGAGGCTTCAAACTACAGCCATGTGGTTCCAAATGTCAGATAGAAGCGTTCACGACGCCTCATGGTCCTCGGAGTCCTGCGAGAGTGGTGCTAAAGACGAGGCCCCGGGTTCATTTGCCGTCTGCTCGGGGCAGAGTGACTATGCTGCCCAGAGCCGGTAGTACCCATCCACAACATCACCTTCGAGCTAGGCGCCTAATCTCGCAGAAGCTGATCCTGGCAATGCCGATAAGGTTCACATGACATCGATGTTAGGATGCGAAATCATCTCCTACCTCCTTCCAGGACCCTCGTGCATATCGCGTTAGTCTTTCTTCTCCTTAGGCCCGGTCCTTTCTAGCTAGCAAGTATAACATAGTCCGTCATATACCGAATACATATAGATAACTCTACCCCCCCTTCCCAAAACACAGCGCTTTCCGGATCTGGGCTCCTAACCCCCCACTAGCCTTCGCCCTTGGGGAGTTTGGCTGAGAAGCGGACGTCGGAGCCCGTGGTGCCGCCGGTAGCTTACTGGCTGTCTGATTTTGAGGCCTTTTGCTGTGTTTAGGTTGAACACTACCGTCTAAGGGTGTCGATTTTGGAGTGGGCTTAGATTTTGGAGTGGGTTTAGATTTTGAAGCGGGTGTAGGTTTTGAAGGCTTGGTTCGAACTCGGGTGCCGGCCGCTTGTTTCTTTGGCATAGCCTTCAGTAGTCTCTGCAACTTCTTCTTCACCTCGAGTGGTCTTCCCGGTGTAGGCTCCATAAGGTAAGAAAGAGCGGACCAAGGGTTGCCACCATCCGCTTTATAGAGGTCGGAGCTGATTGCAGCTCGAACGGTTTTGGAAAAGCCTTCTTCAAGGCGCTTCCGTGCGTCGGACGCTCCCACAGGTGACTTTGTCGATGCAACGGCCACTCTGCGATAATATTGTTTGTCAAAAACTGCTTCAAGCATCTTGAACATTCGGTGTGTCTCTGAAGATACTGAGGCTCTATCCAGCGAGAGATCTTGCAAGTATAGCACCCCGAATTGCAAAGGTCCTGATGGTGGCCATCTTGAAAAGGTTCAGCTCACGAATTTTGCCGAATATCATCAACTTACATGCTCAGGAGGTACTTGACAATGGAAGCCAAAACCTCATTGTCCGAAGTGGCATGGTCATTGAACCCTGGAGTATCCACAAGTACTAGTCTTTTGCCAAAACGTTGATATTCCAGAGGCATATCCATGGCACAGTGCGTGGCTTTAGCGGTGCATGACATAAGACCGTGTCCCACTTTCAGGATTTCCTTTCCCAGTAGCTTATTGATGAACTGTAGCCGAGTTCTCAGTGTAAGACTCTGCAGCTGGAGGTAAGCAAGACGCACCGTGCTCTTCCCTGTCCCAGTATCGCCCACGATGCTACCTCATCTTAGCAGCTGCCGACTATGAGTGAGAGAAATCTTACACAATCACTATATCGTCTTTCTGAACCGGTTGGTGGGTTGCCATTGTCTTCCGAAGCTTTCAATCTGTTGGGTCAGCAGTAAGGTGGAAATACGCGCCAGAGGGTTTTATAAATCGGACCACACCTGTAAAACCCGCTGTCACTCCAGGCTGGTCGTTTTGACCCCAGTAGCCCTCCACCACTGACGATTAAACCAATAACGTTGAGGAGAAACGTCGAATGTGGGGACGAAGGTAAATCTGAACTGGTAGAACGAGACCCATCGTTGAATAAAAGCGAAGCAGCGGCAGCATCGACCACGAGGCAACAGTCCCAACGCAGCCACGGTCACGGTGATCGCGGTGATGGTCTATGGAGTGAACCGGTAACGGTCCATCCCAGGTGACTTCCTAGTCCAACACGCTGCTTGAGCATGTTCATGATCTACGAACTTAGCATTGACTTTAGAGGAGCTGATGCCACGTGTGTACATCGTGTATATATCATGGGTGGGCGAAGGCTCTGAACGTTACATACTTTAACCTCTACTCCGAGTCCGCGAGGATAGCTAAGTACACCGCCCTGCGTTTCACAGAACCCTGACAAGGTAGAATATTCTAGTTTGTCCGACTGATTGCCTGTAGCTTACCATCCTTAGCAAAATGTTAGAATCAATGCGAAGAAATCGGTCTCTCGAGTCTAGGAGCCCGCCTTGGTGGCAGAAGAACCTTCAGCCAGATGATCTTCAACACCAAGGCCAACACAATGACATTGTCATACCGTGCGTACATCTCCGAGTTGGGCGACACTGTATCGCTTATTTTGTATGTTTGGCCATTAGAGTTATGGGCCTTACAGGCGTCGGAAAGAGTTCTGTGAGTGCTCTTCAAGGGTTTGGTAGGTTGGTGGTGACCGACAGCCCAGTTTATCAACACACTTACTGGTAGGGAAGACGCCAGCGTTGGCGACGATCTCCGGTCGAAGACTCAGAAGCTACAGGCTATTACAATGAACATGCCAGCCCAGTTCCAGATGATGTATCCTAAACTGTCCTCCTGCCGCATAGTTCTGGTCGACACTCCGGGGTTTGAGGATCCCAATGTCAGCGAATATGAGACTCTCAGGAAAATCGCGGTCTGGCTCGCAAGTTGGTACGTCGATCTCTTATAAGCTAATATAGTACGTATGTTTAATTAATTAATGAATATAGCTATTCGAACAATATGACTGTGGTTGCAGGAGTCATTTACGCACACGACATTCAAGCAGCGCGCTTTCTTAGGGCGATGAATCTGAACCTGGAGCTGTTCAAAGAAATCTGCGGGCAGCCATCTCTACCATCTGTCATTCTTGCGACGACAAAGTGGGATCTTGTAGACCAGGAATCAGCTACAAATCGGGAGAATAATCTTGTAACCGACTATTGGCGCGAGCTCGTAGCCAACGGGGCAACCCCCATCCGCGTCAGGCTCAAGCCCCAGCCTGAAGGACATCTGGCAGCCTTAGAAAAGATCCTTGAGAATGCCAACTCAATGGCGTTCCAGATACAGACGGAGCTTGTAGACGAGAGAAAGCATTTGAGCTCGACGCGAGCCTGTAGTGCCCTGAGGAGAGAGCTACAGGACCTGCTTCAAGCGCAACGGGAGGTGCTGGCGTATGCAAACGGCGAGCATAGGACAACGGTTGAGAATTCAATGGAAATAATCAAATCTCGCCTAGATCCACTTCGGGAGAAGACCATCGGAGGTCGGCTCAAGGTATGGCTTAGGGGCCTTGTTTCGGTGAGTATTCTTAGCGTAGACGTGCAGAGCTCGCCCATGACACCCAATAAATGCAGCGGGACAGGTGATGCACAGGGCCATTGCTGGTTTCACTGAAGATCAATATTGTATGTATTTAATCTGTCCTCTTTTACTTCTGACCACCTGGTCGTCCTCAACTAGCTACTGCTCCCGGGGCTCTTAATAAAATCATTTTCCGTTCCACTAGCCGTGACTCGAGGCAAAGTCCCAATAATCTTTGCGCGAACCAAGCGCTTGGGTCAACATGTTCCTTGATTATCGCTTATCTCTGATGATCACTTGACCATCACGTATCTATAATACTAGACCCCAATAGACCACCCTCGTCTGTCATTGTTTCGCCTCTCTGATACGGGTCGCTAGAGTCAGCACAACGTCCATGGTCGCGATGCCGAGCATGTACGATGGCATTCTTAAATCCCTCCAGAGTTCAAGACAGACCCTCAATCTGGACAATCGCCGCAGTTGGCTACAGTCCGATTACCTTATCCTAGACGGGATTATCAACTTGTTTCCTGAACCATACCGAGATCTTGTCTCAATGTCAAAGAGGGGACTGTTTCCGGTGAGTCCCTACGTCACTACACCACGTATCTATCTGAAAGTAAACGCAGCGCTTAACTCTGCTTTATTTGGCTTGTCTGGCGGAGGGGTTGTCGGACACGTGCGATTACCTCTCAAATTGACTCGTATTATGTCTGAAACGCACTATAGCGCGTTTCAGGACGCCCAAACTCTACAGGCTGTATTTCTGAGCACCGAAATAATTGATCAAATACCCCAGTATCAATTGATACAGGATGAACTTGTCCGTCGTTTGGTGATATTATCTCAATCGGTGAGTTCTACTTATCAGGCTGATGAGTGTCGTGGTGCCAGGGAACGCTTAACATATGTGTAGGCACAAGCTCTGTCTCTTGAGACCATACAGAGCGTACTCGATAATGACATCATTTCTTTAACGGCGCATCTGGTACAAGTTCTGACGCCTGATGAAGCAAAACAGAGATTCTTGGCACGGGCGTCTAACGACGACGTCTTGCGCGAGCAGAATCTCGCCAATTTGTTTCAGGCTGTGAGTCACAATATCATATGTACTCCCTATTAGAATTTGTCTTGACCCGTTACTCAAGCTTCTTGGGGTTGACGCCTTGCAATCTTTCCATTCACTGTTTCTCGAAGCATTACTCACAATCTGCACTACATTTGGAATATTCCCGTCATCTTTCGCTCTGAATGGCTCTATATCTGTTGAAGGAGGGAGCTCACATGTCGGTGGAAGCTTTGGTGACGTTTGGAAGGGAAGGCTGAGGGACACGCCCGTTGCGATAAAGGTAATGCGGGTCGCTCTTTACAAAAGGGAGAAAATTATACAAGTGTGTTGTCGAGTACCTTAACGTCCTAAAACCTCTCTGACACTCTTTATACAGAGCTTTAGCAGAGAGGCGATCATATGGAGTCGTTTCACTCATCAGAACATTATCCCGTTCTATGGGGTTTACTTTTGGCCTCCCAAACTCGATGATTATGGCGAACGTATCGCACTGGTATCTCCTTGGATGGAGTTCGGGAACGCAATGCAGTACCTTGATTCCCACCCCCACGTAGAAAGGGACCCATTAGTAAGTCGCTGTTGGTGTTTCTTTACCTACCGTTTTAACGGTAATTACTGTGATTTTTAGGTGCTTGATATCGCTCGGGGGCTACTATATCTGCACAGATTGAAGCCTCCCTTCATACACGGAGATCTAAAAGGCGTAAGTCCTACAAATATCAATCGCGTCGTTGTTAACGGCCTAGCTCCACTAGAACAACATCCTGATTACACCGGCCGGTCGGGCATGTCTGTCGGACTTTGGCCTATCGAAAGGCATGCCAGACCACGCCTGGTACCAGACTGGCGGCTCAGACTCGACCCAGGCGATGGGAAACGTGCTATTCTCCGCCCCAGAGATAATTTTTGGGGAATTGGATGACGACCTTGACCAATCGGTCAGCTCAGCCTGTCGTCCTCGAGGACGATCTATTTTAAGTGATGTGTACTCCTTTGGATGTGTAGCCCATGAGGTATGCAACAAGCGGAAACCTGCCAGCTTGATTACTTTGGCTGACCTTGACCGTTTCGGACGACTGCAGATATTCACAGGGAGACCTAGGTTCTCTGAAATAGACATCCCTTTCCAGCGGATAATGGCCATTCAGAGGAACGAGCGCTTTCCGCAGCCAACGAATGTAAACGTTCTTGTCTGGGAGTTGATTGAGAGATGTTGGAATAGAATTCCCGAGGAACGGCCCACTACAGAAGAGATATTCCAGGTCATAGAGGATGCCACTGACACAGACACAGCGATCGGCGACTCTGCGTCTTGGACCTGTGATGACGCACCCCTCCAGCAGAAAACTTTTAACATAGGTCGCAGTATGTCCACCGCATTGCATACATGAAACTGATCACTGACTCCAGGAGCTGTTTCTCCATCAGGCCTACCAACCGCCTTAGGGGAGGTCTGCAGCCAATACTCTCAAAATGGCAAGCCATCCACCAATGTCTCCCCAGCAAACACCCGGGATTACAAAATGTACTTCAGCAAGCATGAGCCGGAGCACTCAGTGGAGGCTGGCCAGATTCGTGAAGTTCCCGTATCCCGCAACTGGATCAGGTATCATCACCAAGGCATAATCGAAAGTTCGGATATTGTCATCATGTAAGTGTTCTGAGCAAGCAGCTTAGTATATGTTGATCTTATATGGCCCAATCTCAGTGTTTCTGGGGCCGTTGGAGCGGGAAAGAGCACGGTAAGTAATTTCTGTTTAGGTTGCCGTTTAGATGAATGTTGACAACTCGGTTTAGTTCATCAATAATGTTCTCGGCAACCCCGATTACCCCATGGAAGTCAGTCGTGCAGGGTCGCTCTCCATATGCACCTCGGAAGCAACCCACCTTACGGTTGAACTTCCAACTCTCCTTAACGGACAGACCTCCAATCGACGATTGATCCTAGTTGATACACCTGGATTCAACAACCCAGATTTAACCGATTACAAGGTACTCGAGAAGATCGTAGGTCACCTTCTGAGACAGTGAGCTAAACTCTGTTGGCCGAGCTATACAACTCTTCCCGCAATTACTAATTAAGACTCTCGCCCCATGCGTAGCTCGAATAACGCGAATGACCGCATCGGCGTGGTCTTCTTGCATGACGTCACCGAGTGCCGACCCAGGCGCAGTGGGTATAGCCCCGAGTTCCAATTTCTACAGGCACTGTTTGAGAGCAGGAAGGACGTCTATCAGCGTCTGGCTCTAGTAACGACCAAATGGGCCGAGGGCCAAACAGAACAGCTGGAACAGAATGAACAGCGGCTTCAAGCGTACTGCGAGGGATTGCTGGATGCGTGCTGCGGTTCGAAGTTGCACCGGATGACAGAGGCAGGAGATGCTTGGGGTATAGTGCAACGTCTGGTTGGGGTAGTAGCAGGAACGGATCTTGATGCCACCAAAGAGTTGGCAGTCCTGCGGAGTACCTATGTTGAGCGGAGGCATACAAAGAAGCCGGGATTTGCTTCCAGGATTGCGAAGAGATTTCAAAATAGAGACTAACACTTGTAAATGAACTCATATATTTCCCATTTGTCGTGATTCCCAGGTCTCACTGCTCAGCTGAAAAATGCGAAAAATTTATTCTGCATAACTAGGACAAGGCTCACGAAAAGACCCGGTGCAAAAACGCGTAATTAGAGACACAAAGAGACTCAGTTTTCGCCTAGCATGGGGAGCTCGGAGAAGCCGGTTTAACTTGTCATCGAATTCAAGGTCCGTATCTGCCGCAGCATCCGTGACAGCGTCCACAGCTACCCATGCATCGCTCCAGTCCTCGGTAATGGTGAACAATTTCGCCCCCGCAAAGGAGGGAATATATTCAGCCCATCTTTTCTGCAAGGACAGTAGTTCGGACGGTTGGCTGTGATCAGGCTTGATTATTGCGACAGCCACAATGCCATGATATCGTTTGTCAAAAACGGTGTCCACAAAACGGAAGGTCTCTCTTCGGTATGTGGGCAAATAGGACTGATGTGAGGGATCTTGAAGGAATATCACCCCTAGGTGGCTTAGACCACCAGGGCACCTTATGAGTTCTCAGAGTAAGAATCCGAGCATGGGCCCAGGCTTACATGTCAAGCAGGTATCTGGCAATTATACTCAAGACTTCACAGTCCGGTCGAGAGGCCGAATCAAAGCCTGGGGTGTTGACCAACACCAATCTTGCCCCAGTATGCCGGTGTCTATGTCCCTTGGGCCAGGGGATAACGACGTGCGTAACATCCTTTGTATCTTCCTCGAGTGTATGTCCCACATGCATCACTTCTTGCTTTGCTACATTGTTGATGAACTAGAAGCCAGTCAATCTAAATGTAGCGACATGACTTTGCGCTGAGACGCACCGTCTTACCCACTCCGACCCCTCCTGTTCCAATGAGGTCAGTCAGTCGCCCCACAGAGCTTCCCGGGTCACTTACACAACGATTATGTCCGACCGCTTCTGTAACTCCATGGGAGGTTTGAATGAGATGTCCAAACGAGGTTTGGAAATATCCGATAAGTATGTTGGTAGAGGACAAGTTTGCGAGTGTTTTCGCCTACTATGCTCTTACAGCAAAGCGTGGTTAAGATCTTCCATAATGAACCAGGAACTTCGAGGCTTCGGCAGGTCAGATCGGCCACCGGCTGAGTTTCAACCTTTCGTTCCTGTAAGAGTTATCAGCTTTTGGGACTACTTGAGGCTGGTGCAACGCGCGAACCACACAATAACCAACGTCTTAACTTCTAGCCACCTGATTGTTATATGAATGCCTAACGAGACGAAAGTCCACTACTTACTACTATTACTATTACCTACTGTGCGCGCGAGCCACGCAATGACTTAGTTTATGCACCTTGAAACGATGTCAGGTTCAGGTTCCTGAGGCTGCACGCTTATGCTGCATACACCCCAATACAATTTCTATTTCAGAGACTCGTATTTCATCCAACTTACACCCTTTCTGTACCAAATGATATACTCTCTCTTCAGCTTGAGCTCTCCGCGCTCAGATAGGTTCCAGCCCAAGGGAGTTGGCTTTCAAAGCCGCACGATCTCCTTTCTCGGCCGCATCAAGGATCGCGGCCCTGCGATCATTGGGAATTGAGTAAATGACCTCTTCTCCAGTCACCTCGTCGATGTATCCAAAGCTGTTAGCTTCGAGGCATTGGGCATTCGCAGTTTGCTCCAAGTCAGCACCATCGCTAACCGCTTCGCCTTGGCGTGCGGAGGATGGGAATGTGACCGGGTCCCACTTGACTGCCCGGACTTTAAGAATGGTCGTGAGTGTTGACCAACATCGAATAATCAACGAGAAGTGTGATACTTACTGACGAAGTTTACACTGGGCCAAAGGCATCTACCAGCACCGGTTATCACTCGTGGTCCCGAGTTGCCACAAGCCTGTACGTCGTATGCTGTAACGGTACTGAAAGCACAAGGTTGAGAGACGCCAACGGAGATTTTGTTTGGCGCAAGACACCTACCCAAAGTTGCCAGTAACCAAAGCTGATCTCCCATTGTTGGTGGTGCAGCAGGCTGCCGTGTTGACGTTGGAGCATTGAATAAAGGTGTTGGCACTGCAATTGTCGCTTGTCTGGTAAACCTAGATGTCCACTGCGTTGGCTATTTGCGCCACAATAAGAGCAGTAAGAGAGAGAAGAGTCAGAAGGCGGGAAGACATTATCTTGGATGGTTTGATAGGGACTAGTTTGAGAGGCTAGAGACAGGAGTGGCTGTTGTTGACTGGTACACTCCCCAAATGCTAGCAGCTTTTATAGAGCAGCTGGGTTAAGAGTCTGCCGTGTATTTGTGGATGAGACCTCAATTATCAGCACTCAATTGGTCATCGACGCACGACCACTACAATGCTCGGCTCCATAATATGGACGCCCGGTGCTTCTTTTGCGAGTACCATCGGCTTTGGAACATATGTCATGTGGCATATGCACGTAATATGAATGATAAGCTACTTAGCAGTCTGTGCTGACAAGCGAAAAAATGTTGACAGAACCGTAATTTGCAGGGTGGTTGTCAATAAGCGCGCAACGTGTGACAGTCAGGTCACGGCTGTAGTCGGGAAAGCAATGGCTCAGGCGAGACTGGAGTATACTCCAGCTATTACTTCAGAGCACAGTATGCTGTTGAAGAATGTAGTATGCTCTTAACCTGGGGTTTAACCTGAGGACATACTACTAAGAATGTTTCACCCGCTTTTGCGTGTGCGCTGTGGGTGCTCTAGCGCTCGGGCAGAGAGGGCTCAAGTAAGATTGGAGGTAGGATATATGCATGAACTAGATCCGAGCTTTATATAGCCTATTTCCTCGCGGACGCAATGCATGAGACTCGGGACAGTTGAAAAATAATCGAACCCACTTTTTCAACGCTGTCCTGAGCGCTGAGCGCCTATAAATTACGTAACCTGGTTTCCCCTTCTTAACAGGGGCGATGGAGTTGCGGCTTGACAAATCCTGCAAGCTACGAATTTGACGGCCTTGACAGACCGTGTTTCTCAGCAACAGCGACCGAGTTCTGCCGAATTGTTCGATCACTTACTACCATGTCATTGAAACTTCGAAGCGCAGTAGTATCTGTATGTAGCTCTGCCTCTTCTTTAATTTTCCTCTTCTCTTCTACTGAATTTATGTGTGAGTCTAGGGGTTTCGATCGATGCACTGGCAGGAGGCCCAGCATGTTCCCTTCGATCCGAGCTATCTATATGCCAAGCGTAGGGTGCTTCCCGTCGGAATAATACGAAGTGAAGAGATATATAGAGAACATTTGCCACTAGTAACGTAACTCCCGGCCAACACCCCACATGTGCGTCTCCTCCAACGCAATGGCCTGCATACGATTTCAATCCGTTTCATTATTTCTGTTGTCGGCTGCCTTTGCTCATCCACTGGCAAGCGAAAGCCTTACAGCAGTTCCGTCCGTCATAACTGTACCGCCAAGAGCTCATATTGATTCAAACGGTGCACAAGGAGTACTCCCCTTTTGTAAGTTACTCAAATTCAAGTTTCAGCGCTTAACAGCTCAACAACTCATTATCATCGCCAGTCAATAGTACCACGTCTACCTGCCCATTAAGCATCACTTCTGCCCCCAACTGCGAGATGAACCCTCCCATCGCCTATGCCTGCTGCCGCCCCGATGGCTCGCGTACGACCACCTACCTCTATCCAGTCGACACTGCCGCCCCCACCACGTTGTGGAGCTGGACCACGCGAACATTCACCTCGAGTTGGTGCAAAGGATGTACCTGCTATCCCAATTTTCCTGTCGTTTGGGATTGTGGGTGTATTTCGACTACTGCCGATGCAGCTACGTGGAGCTTGAGGACGTACAGTTGTTCTCTCTGCTATACGGCCCCGGGATGGGAGACTCAATACCCTGTTCCGACAAGTACAATAGCAGCACTGGAGTTTAAGGGAGAGGGGCCAGTGGCGGATAGGAGGAGCTTTGCGACCCTTGTGCCCTTGTGTGAGAAACTGGGATTAGTCCGGCTTAACATGTCTGCTACAAGCGATTGTTGGATCAATTATCTACTGATCAAGTTTGACGGACTCTCCAAGTCCGAAATGACTGAGGCTCGACTCGTGGCTGTTGTTACCCTTGCAATTTGAATATCGAGCTTCATAACTCATCCTATTGGGCGAGCAAAGCATTTTCAGAGACGCTGCGAGAGACCACACTCCTCAATTGAGAACTTGATGACCTGCCAGAATATTGGCATTTGGATGCTCGGAACAAGTTCGACGGGCGGCTCCTACCAACGGAAGTCTACATCCTCCGAATAAAGCACGAACAAATAGTCTCCTCCTGTCGGACGAAATTATCTCCAAACTTCTACCCTATAATCCCTGACGAAATGGCAGCCCCACTACGTTCGCTGCCTCCAGCCACAAAACGGCGTAAAGTCGAACATTCACATCCATCTGCCTCTGCTTCGTCGTCCAAAAACACCTTGGAACAGATCAAAAAACTGGAGGAGGACATATCGAAAGCCTTGAAGAACGAGACATCACTTAACGCGCTCGCCGACCTCGTCCACATCGTTTTGCAGTCAAAGGATGCAGGAGAGACCTCGAAGGGCATTTATGCTCTCTACAGAACATTTGTGAGCTTGGTTGGGGCAGGGAAGCTCGCACTCGTGGGCGGAGATGAGGCTGCGAAGAAAGTGAGGGCATGGTTGTGGGAGAGGTTGAATGCGTATGCGGATTATCTCGTGAGGTTAATGAAGGATGAAGAGAAGATCTTGAGGGTAAGCTTAGCCTTCTTACTTTCTGTATACCGAGTACTCACCTTTTAATACCAGACATCGGCCTTGCAAATCCTGTTCTCTCTCCAAAAGCACCTGTCGAGCTCGCTTTCGTCTGCGACTTCGCAGCCGCAGTTCCACGTAGGGCATTTCAAAAAGATCGTAAATGGTCTATTGCTGTGTCCTGCTTCAGCTAGGACCAAGAGCGCAAACGATGAGGGGACGATTGAACCGGATGTGCTAGACCTGTTTTACGAAACGTGGTTCAGTGTGCACGACGATATCCGGTGGTTCTTTTTGCGTGAAGCTGCGTAAGTTCCTTCTTCTCGTGAAACCTCGTTGCTACAGCCTGCTAACTTCAATATACAGGACTACGATAACGAGATCCACATCTAAACCCTCCTTGTCGACCACTAAAAACCTTCTCAGCATCCTCGAAAAGCTCGCCACCTTCCCAACAGAGCAGAAAGAGCTAGACGCATGGTGGGTGCCCGAACTCGGGAGCAAACCACCCAAGCCCAAGAAGCTGCGTGCGGATGAGGACGAAGGCGACGACGTCGCGCCCCCTGCCGGAGACGAGGAAGAAGAAGACGACTGGAGAAAATTCTTCGACGAACCCGCTCCTTCAACCGACGACAAGAAACCGACAGCAACCGCGCGGTTGCACCAACTCACAGTGCACCAGTCCCTCCACTCGCTCGCGTCCCACAAGGCCGTGTTCACGAGAGCATGGTTGGCGCTGCTGCCGGCTGTGGAGGCTGCGGGGGATAGGGAGGAGAGGCGGGCGTTGAGTGTGAGGGTGTTGAATGTGATGCACCGTGGTGTGCTCCCGCATCTGACCAGACCGATTTTGGCGATGGATTGGATCGGGAACTGCGTTGATATGGGTGGTTCGGTTGGTCTGTTGGCTCTGAACGGCCTGTTTACGCTGATGAAAGAGTACAATCTGTAAGCTTCGTTGCTCTTCTCCTCTGAAACGGTGCACTAACGAGCTTTACAGCGACTACCCATCATTCTACACGCGCTTGTACGCGTTTTTGGACCGGGACGTCCTTCACCTCAAGCACCGTGCGAGGTTCTTCCGCATGACGGATCTGTTCTTGAGCTCTACGTACGTGCTGTTTTGCGTTTTTGTTTTCTATCGCTGACACAACGCAAGATAGGCATTTACCAGCGACGCTCCTTGCTTCGTTTATCAAGCGGCTGAGCCGACTGAGCCTTAACGCCCCTCCTAGTGCCGTTGTGATGATCATACCTTTCACATACAATATCCTGAAGAAACATCCTGCGCTCATGGTTATGATACATAGGAGCGCAGAGGATGGCGCGGACGGTGTGTTTGCCTCTCCTTGCTCAATAATCGCTCACTAACATTGACTTATGGATGCAGATCCGTACCTCCCAACCGAACCCAACCCGCTCTCGACAAACGCATTGCAGAGCTCGCTGTGGGAGCTGTACACACACAAACAACACTGGCATGCGAGTGTGAGCACGCTGTGCAAAATCTTTGAAGAGGCGTTTACGAAGCCGAGTTATGCGATGGAAGACTTTTTGGATCATACATATGGGACAGTGAGTGGCGTCTTGAAATCGTTCATTAACAGGAATTTATCTCGTTATACAGCTCATGGAAACGGATGTGAACCGAAAGATTAAAAAGGAGCCGCCTCTCGCGATGGAGTGTGATGCCAAGGTTGATATGTTCCCAAGTGGGGAGGACGAGGAGAGGAAGGCAAAGGGTGGGGATTTGGTAAGTGAGTTGTGGACGTTTTAGGACGTAGAAAGAAACATTGTAGACAAGGAGGGTATGGAATAGAACCGGTTGTGTCTCCATACAATGTAGTTCTGACCTCTCAGCTCTGATGGACAGCCTCAAGTCCTGTTCTCCCAACCTCACTCTCGTCTGTTATTAGTAGGGTGTGTGTACCCGACTAAGTGCGAGAACAAAAGCAGTGAAATGAAATGGATTCGCCACATATCGTCTGATACACAACGCAAATGTACAGGTACAAATTCTATATCTACTCCTCTTCTTCCTCGTCGCCACTGACCTCTGCGTTCTCCTGGCCAGCCTTGAGCATGAGGTTGGCAAGGTCCTGCTCTTCGGTTTCCGAGACTGCTTTGGGCTGAAATCGAACGTCAGCAAGGTAAGAGAGAGGTAGGACGAACGCACCTTCATCTTCAGCACCAAATTTCCTCCTTGCTTCTCGATCGTGGTCTGGATGGACTCGATGGCCCGTTCCAGGCGTTCCACAGCGGCGTACTACATCGTGATTAGATTTATACCTCGGGTAGAGGATCCTGACTCACCTTATCAGTAGCGTTCGTGCTCAAGATGTAGAGAGGGGGTGCAACGAGCTTGGCCTTGATAGGCACGGCCTCTGTGCTCTGCTTCTCGCCTGCCCTCAGGGCCTTTTTGATGGCGTCGATTCCGGCGGGGGTGTAGCATGTGAGCTCAATGTCAGCTCGCAGCTTGATGGGCTGGGGTGTAAGACGTTTCGCGATGGTTTGTTTGAGGAGGTTGAGGGTTGATTCGGGGACTGGGGCGGTGAGGGAGTTGAATACGACGTCTGGTTCGCTGTTGTGGATATTAGATTAGATTAGATGCAATTGAAGACAAAAGCTCACGTCAAGGCAAGCTTAAACGCATCGTAAGTGTGGCCGTAGGTCTTTGCGAGCGGCCAGGCAATAGTTTCGTAAAGCTGTTCCAGTTTCTCTTCCTCGTTCTGGTTGGACCCTGGGAGATGCTGCTCGTTCTCTGCTGCGGCGTGCGCCGCTGCTGCCTCCTCGTCGGGTACTTCGCCGCCCTTGATTGCCTGCCTTGCACGGCGGGCAGCTCGCTTGGTGTCGCGGTCGTGTGTCTGTTGCTGATGTTGGTCTGCAGAGCTTGGTTCGGCAGAGACGTCTCCAGGGATAGAAGAAGGAATTTTTGAGGCAACGTGGCGGAGGATGGACGATACGGCTTTGCTTTTCATGTATCTTTCCTCGCACTTCACAATATCCTCTGGGGAGACACGACGTTTTGAGAGATCGATATAGCCTTTTGGTTGGATTTGTCAAGGTGGTTGTAGTTGAATGTATTAGAGGTTTTGCTTACCTTTTTCTTTGTCGACACGGAGCACGACGACTACTTCATTCCTACCCACCCTGATCAGCTTTTGCACGGATCTGATACGACGCCGGGAGAGTTCTGAAAGCAGGATCATTCCTTCGGTGTTGTCATATTCCAGCTATACATTCCAATCCAATCCACCCAGACAGCACCGCAGATCCCAACCCAGTCCACCACCCAATTCACACAGCAAAGCAAAGCAATCCGAAAAACGAAGGAGCAACAGTGAGTCATATATTCTCCCTACAAGCTCGATGAAAAAAAGGCTCACCAGCTTGACGTATGCACCCATCTCGGCGATCTGACGGACCTGGACCATGACCAGTTCGTCGACTTCGGGGTATTTTTGCTCGTAGTACCGCATCTTTGCTAGGAGGTTGTTGGGACTAAGGGAGAGATTGTGACTGTCACTAAATTGATTGGGATTACTGAGGATCGTTATCAGCTAAACCCTAACCCTACATATATTCCGCCCTGGGTTAGGGTTCGGAATGAAGCACCACATCGGAAGCTACTTGGAGGATTCGATTTATTTCACTCACTCGCCACACATCGTAGAGAAAAGGAAAATAAAAGGTTCATTTCAAAAGTCGTATTCGCTACTCTGTACATTATACTCTTGATATTACTACTGACCCCTACACATCCATACCCTCCCCAACCCGGACAGTTCTGACCTCCCACATACCTCCACCCCACCTAGGCATTTCAAGCCCTACAAACCCCACATCCTCACCCAACCAATCCACCCTCCGAACACCACCCTTGAGCATCCCCAAATCCCCTCTACACCGCACTCTATACGCTCCCTCAATCTGTTCTCTATCCTCCGCCGTCATCTCGGCATTGTAGTAGTCCGCTAGAGTTATGGGCTGCATGAGGCTGCTGTAGATCCCACTGAGGACATCCGAGATGAGCAGGCCGTTCGGGTTGCCGCTTTTGACAAGGATGGGCCAGGGGAGCTTGGGGTGGTAGAGGTGTAGTTGGTGGATAGGGGGTGTGGTTGCGAGTTGCAGGAGGTGCAGGTCCGTGATGGGCCCGTTGCTGGTCGGCAAATGGAGGAGATACGCGCTGAATGGACTGCTGCGCAGGTCGTAGTAGTATGTTGGTGGAGGAGGAGAGGGAAGGCTGAGGAGAGGGTTCAGGATGAGTGAACGATGGAACGGTGTCCCGCTTGGTGCGCCGTATGGTGCGGAGAAACGTGAGCCGTCGTCGGTGAGGAATGCTTTGAAGTGGAGGTATTTTTTGCGGATCCAGGCGCTGGATGGCGGGACGTAGGATGCCCGCCAGTGTGCTGGTCGGTGTCGTTGGGTTGTGCCTTTGGCTGAAACGGAGGAGTGATTGAAGGAGGCGTTGCGGAGGAGGGTGCTGGTGGCGATGTTGGGGGGAGGGGAGAAGTACTGCTGCGAATGGGCTGGAGGCGGGGATGCTGGAGGCATGTAACGTTGGAGAGCTGCTGAGGCAGCTGCGGCAGCCGTAATCGAGGTGATGCTGGTGTCGGTGGGAGAGAGGACACGAGTGACATCGGCTGGAGTGGTTATGGCTAGGGCAGAGGAGGGGCCGCCTACGCGGGCTGGACTTGCTAGCACACGGTTCACATTGGCATTCCCGTTCCCATTTACAGCCCCATTGCCATTACGATTTCCACCCTTCTTTCGTCGCTTGCGGCCTCCAACGGGTACGAGAGGTTGTGTGACCCCTCTTCCTTCCGGGGCATCACCTTCGTCTTCAGTGCAAGTTTCCTCTGTGATCCCAACCGTCGCTTCCCTCGTCCCAAATCCCGTGTTATTTGGAGGGTATACGGTATACCCAGTACCATAATTCTGGGGATATTGGTAGTACATGTTTCCGTTGTACCCTCCGTTGTTATTAGCGTAATTGGCGTAATGGCTGTAGGGAGAGCTTTGGGCCTGTGCCTGTGCGTTATGCCAGTACATTTGCCATGCCCAGGCGGTAGCGGGCGAGAGGTGGGGAAGGTTGAGGCCCTCGATGTCGAGATTGAGCTTTCCATTAGACCAGGATCCGGGGTTCATTCCTCCCCTCGTTTGTGGTCTGTCAGCAGTAGGCCTAACGACAGGTTAGTCGCGGGAAGGGGAAAGGCGAGCAGCGGACGTACGTCATGTTATAAAGCAAGGCGAATTGAATCGAATGCTAGGTATATTCGAGGATGGTGTAGCTGCCCGGGAAGATCAAAGCTAGAGGTGCGAGAAACAGTCCGAACAGAAAGGTAATGGGTGTGAGCTGGGTTGTCGCTTCAAAGTCGAATTTCAATTCGATATCGAGGGTCTTGGTAGATGGCTTGAAGTCAGGGTAGTCGTCAGAGGTGAAGAACAAGCTGAAGTTGTTGTTCCCGATCCTCTTCATGCTACAGTGGCTAGCTTGAGTGCTTGGTGCGGGTGGTGCAAGAATAAGTGTCGCAAGGCTGCTATCTGGTTCTTTGACTCGAAGCACTGTATCAAGCGAGAGTAGCTCGAAGGTGTAAGAAGGAGTTAAAGAGAAAGGCAAGAGAGAGATCCTGAATGAGCCAGTCGTCCATTTTGCTTGCTGCTTCCAGCCCTGGCTTGAAAGCCACTGTTCCATTGTTCGTGTGTGGCTCATTGTTCACATCCCTTGTCCTTCCCAGCCTGAGGGTAGACTATGCGGTGTGTGAACCAGCTATTATGCATGTTAGCTTTGTAGAAAGGGCTTTGGAGACGTGCCCCATTGTCCTAAGCAAGCTTGCATGCAACCCGAGCATGCTAAACAAGGACGCCTGCCACGTCGCATTGTTCGTATGGATCTAGGTGTGTGCGTCTCGAATTTATTATATCGACGCTGTAAAATAAGGAGGCCGTGGGCGTCAATTTGCGCGATCCTCACCAGGCTATACCTTGGACTAGATCTGAGGCTTTTGGTAGTGCAGGAGGCGCTGCCATGCCTTCGGTTGCTCCGGTCCCCGGAACAAGAGGTGCACAAACAAGTGCTTATGTAAAATGTTTGGCTGCCTCTTCGGTCATGCTCTTGCAAGGGGTATCAGAGATATGCGCTTCTAGCCTCAACAAGAATCAAAAGATCCTCTGGCATAATAACATATATGGTTCCGAAGCAGTTTTAACTGTGAAGTTCAGAACAGCGTTGACCATGGTGTAGCTCATCCGGTGTGTGGTCGTGTTTGGATAGGAAGGTTGATGCCGGCACTGGAATCGGCATTATCCGGCAAACCCCTGTCCTGGTCGCAGGATGAAAAGTTTTGGCTGGTCGCCATTCACCTGCACAAAATATTTGGGAACAGTGACAAACCCCTGCGCTGGCAGTTACATAGGGCTAGTGGGCACCTGTTAGACAGAGACGGTTTAGCCTGAGGTTGGGACGGCTCAAGGGCTAGGCATGGTAATGTCCGCCGCGGGATATTGAGAGTATAGTCAGAACAATGGTTTAGCCTCGTCATCTCCACCACACTGCAGCCTTTAGAGCTTCTCTTCTGCTTCTAATTGAGTACTATCGCCTAGTTTGATTGAATCACTTTTTTGAACGAAAACGGTTGGCTGCGTTGGCCAAATTCCGTCAGAAGCGGAAGTGTTATCACGGTCGAGCGCTTAATGATAGCTCTATGGATCCCGGCAGGCTCCACGGATTTATAGACTTGATGAGTTTTCTGAACCACCACGCCCACATTCTAGCAGCCTGCTCATCGAATACTTTGCTCAATTCTATACTTACACGTTGTGGCTGGTTTTTGCACAGCCAGCGCTGAGGACCGCGTTAGTGTAATAGAATTCCTTGATAGGAATCAGGGGTCGAAACAATACAAGGGAATTTAGCCGCTGAACTTTGAATATGCATCAAGAATTATATTTGAGCCTTCGCGCGCGGAGTTCTGTCCTGTGTCTAGACGCACATGGCTCTCGGAAAGAATCAACCTTGGAATAATCTGTACGCAAGCCCTCCGAGCTCTCCGCTACATAGTGACTATAATCGCAGAGATTGGGGCTATAAAAGCGCTCAAAAATACATCTGAAACCTTCCAGTTCTAGAACCCAAGCATCTTCTCAGGCTAACCCCTATGAAGTATACAAATACCACTTTCTTCGCGCTTGTCGCTCTCCTTGCTACTGGGATAACCAACGCAGCTGATGTTCCCATCTACGCCGGCAATGACTGCGACAGCAGCAGCTGGGTGCAGTGCGGAAACCTGAGCTGTCAAACCTGCTGCATTGGGCAAGGGTTCTCTGCAAAGGTTACTGGGTCCGATTACGGGTGAGTACTCTCTTGACTAGCCTTCTTTCTCCAAGCCTTCAATACATACAGCTGTCTGACGCCCTGTATGGCAGCCTCACGACAGCATTCTCTCAAAGCACCTGCGGAGGGGATGTTTATACGGTTTCTCACACCGAGTACTGCCTCAGACCAAGTTTCATCGTCAGTAAGTCTTCAAAGCTCATGAAGTGCCCAACCCTTGTTGCTCACCTTGCTATCATGCTCATTGAAGCCCGTTCTGTGTTATGGAGAACCTTGCCTGGCGAGATTATCGATGATGATACCGGAGAAATTATACCAGTTCCGCCATCTGGTAATCCAGTGGAGTGTGTCAATGAGCCTCGCGAAGTCGATAGTTTCGGATACATCGACGAGGAGACGGGAGAAGAAGTCGTCTATATGATCCCCGATGATCGTCGAGAAGCTATTCTTGCGGCAGTTGCAACAGGAGACAACGCGGCTGTGAAGGCCAATGCGGCCGGGCTCAGCCCTGTTTCTTATTAGGCTTGATATCGCTGAGGACTCTGGCCTGACCATCGAGAGTGCCAGAGCAGGACCCTACAGGTTATCATCTAAATACTAGCTGCGCCAGCCAACGTCCTGTAATGAATGAATAATGATTGAAAATTGCTTCGTGTACAAGACAGGGCATCTCTGAGCCGTGATACTGCGGCAGCTCAGAGGAGAGCTTGAGGCTAATACGTGGAGGTCGAGTGCTTTCATTTGCACAAAGCATATCAACGCCCTATTTCATATGTCGAAGACCTAGCTGTTAAACGCGTTCACTGTGACGTCACTCCGTCTCTCCTTCGCCTCTGCACTTGATGTTACCTGTGGGCTGGACTTGCTGATAGGACTAAAAGGAATGCAAACCTCTTCGTCTTCCCCCGGCATGCCGTATCTGATAGTCGATGTAAGTCCACGCCCCTCCAGATCATTAGTTACAAGTCTAAGCATCCACATGTATCTCGGGCTTAGTGGCATACACGAGCGTTCTCTATCCCGATACCACACTCATGCACACAAAGCAAATCCTAGGGTAAACCTTGATTGCACATTCAATTCCCCAGGGACCAGCCAAATTCTCTCAAGGCTGACACACTGTCAAGACTATTATGAACATTCTGGACCGCTCGTAACAGCCCTCGCTTCTCCGATTATGCTTGCCACGTTCTGCGCGCTTATTAACAAGCTCATCAAGACAATCAATTGTTAGGCTTATATATTGCACGTGCACCTCTAGCATGCCGTGTAGTTTGTCAATCCCATCACCGGAGTGTGCGCCATATCGCCTAATGGTACCATACGAAGGAGCTATACCTCCGTGTCCGAAGGGAGCCGCATCATCTAGACTCCTCGCTGATGGTAAAGTGAGCGCCGAAGGTGGACCCCTCATCCAGAATATGCAATGGCTCCGTTTTCTGCGCTTTAGCTACCCTATAAAAGCTGCTAAAGTCACAGGAAGTGTATTCAGACACATCTGTCCCCTATCTCTGCAAACTAACTCTAGTGTCAGAACCTACGATCATGTTGGCACGCCCTTCGACTCTGCTTTCGCTTACTGCTCTTATTGCAGCCCAAATAGCCAATGCAGTGGACATCCGAGTTTACCAGACAAGCGATAACTGCAATGCCAACACATTCATACAATGCTCCAACGTTAACACGGCAGCCTGCTGCACCACCAACAACGGGAGATCAGCCTTTGTTACTGGAAACTTTGGGTAGGTCTCCTTTGATGACACATGAATGACTCGGCGAGAATTCTGCTGACATTTCTCAATATCGCATTTAGTACCGTCACCGCGTACGACGTACAGGCTTGCGGCAACTCGGGACCACGAGTACGAACGAGTGCTGGTAGATGTCTTTGGCCCGGTGTGAATTTCGTCAGTGAGTATCCATCCCTCTCCTCTTTGAATATCCGAAGTCGTTGAGCACCCACGGCCATTCTTCAAGTCCGGGCAGTCAAGTGGGAGCCTGTCGCATTCCCTTCCTCCGCACGCCAAAGCGAAGTGGTTAGCGATGGTCCTGACTCGGAGCAAACTGCTTCGGCAAGTGCCCAATGCCTTGAAGCCAACAGCTTTGGATACATCGACGAGGTGACTGGAGAAGAGGTCATTTACACAATTCCCGATGATCGCAGGGCCGCGATCCTTGATGCGGTCGGGAAAGGAGATCGTGCGGCTTTGAAGGCCAACTCCCTTGGGCTTGACCGCGTCCAGTAGTAAAACACAGTCAATATTATATATCTCTGTAAGCAGATGGATTTACCGGTGTCTCTTTTCAAACCTGTTAGAAAGAGCGGATTAATTCTGATAGTATATGCCAGACAGATGGTAGTATTGTTGTCACCGGAAGACTGGAAGACCGGCAAAGAAATCATCTGCAGGATTCCCGACGAGTGGCGATGCACTAAGGCCTACCGATTAGATTAGATTGAGGCATGGCTGTGCCACACAGTCAAGCGCGCTCCGCCGCGACTGGAACATATGGCCCTTGCTTCTGCCCATCGCCGGCAGCTCGACGCGACCGAGTCAGCCCAGCCAGCCAGTGTCCGTGCCTGGAGTGTCCCCGCGGACTACTCCAACGAGATAACCGACAGCGGTCACCACACATGTGACCCTCCTCATAGACTGATGCTGCTGATATCATTGTATTTGTATGGCCGTTTGGACCGTATGCGAGGTTGGCTGTTATTGACCCAGGTATTCAAGCAAGCGGCACGCTTCTTTATCCTCTGTGGCTCGTGAATGAAGGAGAACTGGAACGGGAACGTGCTACGCGGCTGGTTGGATTGGATAGCTCACCGTGATTGTTATAATAACAGTGAATTTCGCCTGAAACCCGTTTCCGTCCATCAGAACTTTTTCTGCTTTCGATTGGATTTAAGCGGTATCCTCATAATTGGTCCATTAAGAGAGAATAAATACAATAGAACGACCTATTGGCAGCCATCAATCAGGACGGAACGGACACAAGAGGCTTGAAATACGCACTATACTAGGTTTGTCAATGGCGATCATTGTGCCAAAGGAGGTGTTGTAATAGGTTGAATGCCAGCAATCTTTGCCTTCTTCTTTTCCACCTTCTGCTCAGCATTCAGCCACGAAGGAGTCTTTCCAAGCGACTCTGGGCCCATCCTAGCTACCCGATCCTTCTCTCGCGAAACCCGGAGGAAGTGCTGTGGTGTCAGACCTCCTGCAGCCCTGAAGCGCCCATATGGTAGACGTTCTTCTTCCTTCGTCAGGTTGACTTTGACGGAAACGTATGGTTTGAGCTAGCCAATTCCGTCAACGTACAAACCAGACTCAAAGATACAGGACACGTACCGGTGAATTCTTGATCGTCTGAATGGGTGGGGCGACAAACACCCTAACCTTCTCGTCTATAAGCCGGTATTTCGCCTTTCCACCAACGACATGTTTTCCAGGTGCGCCTGTTCGATGTCCACCGGGAAGAAACGCCTGTCGGGTACCTGAATTCGAGTTCCAGCTTTCGTGTCAGAACTCCCCTTGACTCCCTCTATAAAGCGATACACACCTTTGTAGAAGTCTTTGTTACCCCTCTTGCCCGTAAGAGGCGCCCGTGAGGCCTTGGATAGCCTGGCTACTGTTGGGAACATCGAGCTGCGCTGTGAGCAAGAACTCGAACCCACCCTGCTCTACCATTGACGCGACAGCCATAATTCCCACGAGACGAAATTTGGTAGTCCGGATCAACAGGCCCGGAGCGCCGCGACAGTCGGGAAATCACCGTCCTCAAGTGGCTCACTATCCACGACTCAATATTGCGATGGGAAAGAAGAACTCAGACACAGCGGGCTCAAAATCAGGATCTGGAGGACGAGGAGGACGAGGAAGCAGCCGTGGTCGCGGTCGTGGGGGCTCTACCCGACACAAGACTCCCGTAACCCGCAACGAAAACAAATACGAAGATAACTATCGACCAGACAGCGCAGTCGATACGGTTTCAGATGTGGAAGGCTCAGAAGGTATGTGTCTGCTGAAGCTCTACTTGGACTGCTGAGACTAACGGTGTTAGACGACAGTGCCGATGAGAGTCGCGCTGTGGTGATTGACGTGCCTGTGGCGATGTGGGTAAGATCCTTCGAGCAGATGGTGCTGATAGCTGCAAACTGTTAATCAAGGCTTAAAGGACTTTGACCATTGCGACCCCAAACGTTGCTCAGGCAAGAAGCTTGCGAGGCAGGGTCTGATAAAGGATTTGAAAGTTGGGAGTCGGTTTAGAGGGATTGTGGTCTCGTACGTCGTTCGTTCAATGTCTAACTAACCTATGCTGATGGATTTTAGGCCAAAAGGAACACAGGTTGTCAGTCCAGGGGATCGTGATATCGTCTTGAACCATGGTCTGGCTGTCGTAGAATGCTCGTGGGCACGGTTAGAGGAGGTTCCTTTCGGGAAAATCTCCAGTCCTCACGAAAGACTGCGTAAGTGGTGGTATCACATCCCGAACAACGTCCTCATAACGATCAACAGTCCCATACCTCCTCGCCACCAACCCAGTCAATTACGGCAAACCCTGGCGATTGAACTGTGTGGAAGCACTCGCCGCGGCATTTTACATCACAGGCTTTGATTCTTACGCCGAACGGCTACTGTCCTGTTTCGGATGGGGAGGGTCATTTTGGAAAGTGAATAGGTCAGTATCCCGATATAAACACTATGCGTAAGTTCTGCTGATGACCATTCGTATTCAGGACATACATCGAGCAATACCGGACATGTAAAACGTCAGAGGAAGTAGCGAAGATGCAAGAAACCATCATGGATGAGTTGGAGCGAGATTATAACGAGTCACGGAAGGATAAGGGTATGTGCAATTCGCGATTCATATTTGCCATTGGCTGACCAGGGAATTCATACGCAGAACGTGTTGGAGGGGACCTTGATTCAGAAGATCTCCTGGTGTCCAACCCAAACCACCGCCGTTTAGATGAGGACGAGGATTCAGATGCTGAAGAGCCCCCACAATCGGATTCTGAGTAAATTTCATTATAGCAATATGTATCGACGAGTCCAATTCCTAAATGGACGATGTCTATCGCCGCTGGGGAGCGGCGTAGTAAGTGCTGTCTGGGTTTGTGTGCCCTTGAGGCCCAGGTGCGCGACTACGCCGGGGGTCAGTCGCTTTGCTCATTAATCGTTGGCAGTTTCGGCGTACTCACGGGTTGAGGTCTTGTGGAGCCGCGTAGTAGGTGCCATCTGGGTGAGCCTCAGGTGCACGACTACGTCGATCGTTAGTATTTGCCGGTGGTTTGTGTACCCATATGCAGTTTTGGCGTACTCACGAGTTGAGGTCTTGGGGAGCCGCGAGTAGGTGTCATCTGGGTGAGGTTCGGGTGCACGACTACTTCGATCGTTAGTATTTGCCGGTGGTTTGTGTACCCATATGCAGTTTTGGCGTACTCACGAGTTGAGGTCTTGGGGAGCCGCGTAGTAGGTGTCATCTGGGTGAGGTTCGGGTGCACGACTACTTCGATCGTTAGTATTTGCCGGTGGTTTGTGTACCCATATGCAGTTTTGGCGTACTCACGAGTTGAGGTCTTGGGGAGCCGCGTAGTAGGTGTCATCTGGGTGAGGTTCGGGTGCACGACTACTTCGATCGTTAGTATTTGCCGGTGGTTTGTGTACCCATATGCCAGACTTACGCAGAGAGCTCGCTCGGAATGGTCGCAGCCGACGCGACCGCCGAGAGTAGAGCAACTGTGACTGAGAATGCAACGAATCTGACCATAACGAAGTATACAGAGAAGGTGAGTTGGGTAAATTCTGGAGAAAGATCAGTCCCCTTTATAGCTTTGAGTGGGTTGGCTCGTTATTTGGTTGGTCGGCTGGTTGAGTAAAAACCGACGACATTGTACTATATCGGTGATAGTCGTTGCTACATGTTCTAGGCGACAAGCGAGGGAGGTGACGGCGGTTTCGGCATACATTTCAGAGTTGCGAGGCTGTTGCCTAGTATAAGGAATAGCTGTTGAGGTACTCATCTACATTGATCCATCAATAAGGACCTCCGGAAATGCGTGAGCCGTTCCGCGTAGACACATTATCTGCCATGTTTGACCTGCTATGCATTTATGTGAGCAGGCTACACGTTCAAAACTGTCGTGGAACCTCGAATATGAGTACAACTTGCTCTACCATCAGGGTTGGAGAATATTGGGTTTTTGAACGAACTGAAGTGTCACAACTGTGTTGCGTTTCCTTCGCGGGTATGATCATTCCGAAGGTGTGCACGTTATGTTGCCTTGTGTTGCTTGGCAAAGATTGCTGCGGGATGATGGCCCATGGGGCGCTATGGATACTACGCAACCTCGCGGTCGCCACCAAGCGTAAGTAGGCGAGAGTCGAGGGAGGCCCTGGAAAAGCCACCATGATGCGGGGCCGAAACCTTGACTTTACACCTTTATCACAACGGAACAATCAGCCCGTGCACAGGAGCATTGAATCTGGAATAAAGGGGATCTAGGGTGTACGTAGCACATGGAAATATGTTGTGGCCTTGGTTGAGACTGAACATTGGGCTTTGGAAGAGCTCGCTTGCGTGAAACAGTATTTTGAGAGTTACTCTGACAAATGAGCATTGCGATCCCAGACTCAGATCCAGATATTGTTGAAACTTGGTGGGAGGGTCAGTGTCGGTGGGAGGGTTAGTGTCGGTGGGAGGGTTAGTGTCGGTGGGAGGGTTAGTGTCGGTGGGAGGGTTAGTGTCGGTGGGAGGGTTAGTGTCGGTGGGAGGGTTAGTGAAAGTCAAAAGTCAAAGGTCGCGACTACCTGGCACACTCTAGGCAGACGTAATGTTAACAGATACAGCAGTGCCAGTGCACTGCAGAGCATTGGCAGGAAATCTTACTTAGTCGTGTTTTGAAAGGGGGCTGACTGGAAGACCGGCGTCTTCACTCAGTCCAACCGACAACGTAACAGGACGCGAGTATATTCTTCGTGGATTTTAAGTAAGCTAAAGAGCCACGAAAGAGGATTGAAAGTGAAAGAGGCCCTCAACTCATCACGTGTTGGCGGCAACTGTACAACTGGTTGTGATGCGCGTTAGAGCGTCATTACACTGACAGTGATTTTCGCAAGTTGAGGAGATCTGTCCGAGTTATCTGCTTATCTTTACGGTGGACCCTGGCCGCGGATATAAAACCTTTAACCGGCGCACCTGAAATATGTCGTACTAGAGTTGGCAAGAGATACCGCCTTTGAGAAGGTCACAGTGTCGCACCAACTGTACTGTCACCGTTGGCTCTGCCCACAAGTTACAACGATTCCTCCGTGTTTTGCATGAAATGGACCGATCTAGGGACCAACCAAGAGCGTACATTGAGCGCGCAGAGGCCTCCTTGAAACCGTTCAGCAACCAATTAATCCCCAAGCACACCATTTTAGGGAACGAAGCTATCGATGTCTCCAATGGCGTATGCAGCTCTCTATCAAATCAAGGCAATGTTGAATTTATCTCGGACGATTTGCAATCTGGGCACCTTTCTATGTATATTCACAAGCGCCGAGTTGAGTACCCGCGATGGAAACCAGACTTATCCAGAACTGCATAGAGTTCAGCATATTAACCCCACAATACAATGCGACCATTGTTGCTGCGGATCCGCTTTTGTCTGTCAGTGGCCGAAGGTCAGTACGAACCCCAAGAAGAGCTTTCCATGCGTTACGCGCCCAGTTCGAAGCCACAGCCACCTCTGCCGCACACCTGTCGTGATATTTGACTTGGTGGAAACCCTATAAAAGCTGCACATACTCACTCAACTCATTCCCCAGTCTCCGCTCTTTCCAGACCTCCTAAACTCAGTCTCACCAACTCTCTTCTACAACTCATAATGGTTCAAACTACTGTTGCGTTAGTTTTCATTGCCATTGTAGGCGCGCTCCTCCCATCGGCCTTTGCCAGCCCTCTCGACCTGTCCGGGTAGGTGATGTTCCATCTCACTGTATCCCTCTCCGCTAACAGGTTTCACAGCAACGCCGACCTTTCTGCTCGCAAGGCCGAGCCTCAACGCGGAAGGAAGTAGATTCGGTGCGTCGACCGTCTGTCACATTCGTATCCCTTGAATGCTGATAGATTAATTGTTCAGTGATGAAGATGATGTTGAAGCTCGTGAGCCTCAACTCGGACGCGGAAGGAAGGCAATTCGGTGAAGCTGCCTTCCCTTGCGTATGCTATATTCCAATGCTGATGCAATCTACTTCTTCAGCGACGAAGATGATGTTGAAGCTCGTGACCCTCAGCTCGGACGTGGAAGGAAGGCGATTCGGTAGGGCTAACATCCCTCGCGTTTGGTACATTTCAACGCTGATTTAAATCACTTCTTTAGCGCCGAGGATGATGTTGAAGCTCGTGACCCTCGGCTTGGACGCGGAAGGAAGGCCATTCGCTCCTTTGACAAACTCGACTAAGGAATGCCAGACAAGAGCAACTGCGCATCGGCTCCCCTGTCCATTTGCCATTATGTGAAGGCCCGCGTTATTTTACAGCGTATAACATAGTCTAAGAGCCCCTGTATTGTAGCTACTGCCTGAGGCTTACAGAGAGTCAGTTATTGGCTATAATCTATTCTGCTTGTTTGTACCATGGACTTGATATCCAGGGTCCCACTGATAGTGAGCCATACAACCGAGATTCTATATCGACTACATACATTCTCTGAGCTCCCTCTCCGACCAATATATGTGTTTCATATAATTACTCTTATGAAGTAATTCAAGTTCAATCAAGCTATTCCCCTGATAAATGAAGTTGCCCACTGTGAGGTACCCTTGCAAATGCCCTCCCCTCTAATTATTGGATGGCCGATCCGGATGACCGGGTCCGAAGTCGATCTTACTCAAGGGAGCCGGTTATTTCTTACCCGCCACCTGACCAACCGCTCAATCTCAAACGCCCCGCTTCATATCGTTCCGCTGCGCATACCTACTACTACAGAAGTATAGAAATCCTAAGCTAGAAGAGAATGGTTTCCTTAAAACCCGGGCTCTGGTCATAACTGTTAGCGCGTCCCTCCCTCCACTTACCTCTGAACTGGTTACCTGCCAGCACGCCATAGTCAGCATGGTTCAAGTCACTGTTGCCCTCATTTTAGCGACCATCGCAGGCGTAGTCTTCTCAACCCATGTGACTCCTTGCGACTCAGGAAGGTATGATGTCTTCGTCCCAATATCGACAATTCGAAGTTGATTTAAACGCTTTCTTGATCATAGCATCGGATATTTCTCCTCTCTTGATTTGGGACCCACTCAGAGTAACGGATTGGGGAGGACCCGACATCGCCACTTCCCGACGGGCAGTCAGTAATTCACCCCGGACATTTGTCCTACCGTCAGCCCAGACGTCCCCAATACGCCCTGACCCAAAGCATCCGAAGCGAAGGCTAGCCCAGCACCGCTTGTCAACGGCATACCCACACGGTAGACAGATCGGTGACCCCACCGGTACCACTCAAGACCTGCCAGTGGTCCTGGTTGCAGCTCAATCCTTGGTGTTTAGGAAATGCTCTGAGTTGGCGGCGGTGTGGGAGGCGATCTTGGTGCTGGCGCTTATGAGGAGGTGGTGGTAGGTGGAGACTGTTGGTCTTGGAAGCTTTGCAAACGGACGAAGACGAGGGGAGCGACGTTTGACAGCATCTCAGCTTTTCAGCCATAATGTTCATGTAGCCAGAGGTCTCGGGGTGTCCAGATACGTAATTTTTTTATTCATCTACTTTGAAACTGGGTAGCTGGCATTGGCCGAGCAGCCGCTGGGCATATGTGTGGTACTTACATGTCAGAGCATCACAGTAAGCTTGTTGCTTGCGGGAATCTGTTGGATGTTGCCAACGGCGGACAATTACATTGGTATTGTCGTAAATAGATACATTCGTCGAGTGTAAACGAGAGGCAAACAAGGGTTGGAGGGACGCGTCGAATGTCGTCAAAAACGTAAACACGATTTCAAACCCAGCCATGATCAAACCGGCGTTCTCAGGTGACATGTGACACTGCACCACCAACCAACGCCGTTCCGGAGATACATAAGCCGACATCAAAGTTATCAAAAAGTCACATTCATGGAAAGTCCGGAGGTCCGGCGATCGAAGGTCCGGGAGTCCGAGAGGCCGAACGACCGAAAGTACGAAATGCCGAACGA